>OZ007500.1:10047766-10303591 GCA_963931805.1 Microdon myrmicae | reverse complement strand
TTTTAAACAGTTTTCGAAGTGGTCCAACAAAATATATTGCCCGCATCACAATAGCAAATACCTTTATAAAATACAAGCTCAACGCCCCTGCCGTTTCCTTATTTTCGTCCAAATCAGTGGCAGAATTGTCGTTCAATACTCCAAAACAGAGTACTACGTACGAGGGCGTAGTGAAAAGGATTCTCCCATCCCACATATGGAATCGCTGTAACTGAAAATACTGTTTTGTTATGTTGCAGCACTTGTTGTAACAGTAAATATCACATTTGCCTCTTTTGTTATTTCATTTTACGCGAACGATTCGATATGAAAACGTTTTGTGCAAGATGAACGTCGCATTTGATAAACGCCCCTCATCACTTCATTTGACGTAATCCAGTCACAATGATGTGGAAACAGTTGAAAGGCCGAGGAAGGCAAACATGGCGAATAGGGACGATGATCCATCAATTCATACTTCACATTTTTCAATTTTCACATCATCAAAACATCCTTGCGAGAGAGGACGTTTTGATTCAATCTTTTTCCCTGATTTTGTCACTGAACTGGTGAAGAAGTTCAACTCTATATTCTTTATTAATTGGTTGGCCCTTGCCAGGTAGTCAACGTGTAAGTTTTAAACTACCCAATCAAGAAGTTATGTATATTCTTCCCCATAATGTAGACCCCGTGGTAGGTAGTTAATTATCCCTTTGTTATGTTAAAAAATCACGAACCTTTAACACACGCACACAGAAAAGAGCTTTTAGGCAGCCTTAAGTGCGAGCGGGAAACGGGCGAGAGAACAAGGAAAGGAAATATCGATATACATCAGTCTTGGATCCGGAGGAAATAAATGAACAGATACTTTCGTGTCGCGAGTGAATCGAAGATGAAAGTGGACCCAGAGCACCTGCACTTCCAGAAGATGTAGGGAGCAAAAATCGTGTCGTTCGGCTAAAGAACGATCGTCTGCGTTTAACCATACGTCTGAAATTCATTTTCAACTGATGCGCACTTCCTGATTTACGATTATTCAGCAGAATCTTCGGAGAGGATAGAGTTGAGAAACTACCCTGATAATGCCAGTAGGGGAAAGATAGACAGGATCTGTTAAGTCTACGCCCAAGGGACAGAATTTAATGAAAGATAACATATCATCTGATTATAGATAACCCATATAGTTTATTCACGAGGTCTTTTGTTTCCATATATTAGGTTCACTCGGCATTTTTCTATTTGGCGATTTTAAAGTGTTAGAGCCAGTTGCAAATGGCGGCCCTCTTTTTGTTTTGTTTGACAGTCAACATGTGATCTGATAACTGATAACCCTTGTAGTTCATTATAGGTGTTTTATTTCCATACTTTAGGCCAAGAAAAAGTGTTTAGGGTATCTTCATTTGTTTGATTTTAAACCGTTAATTGCATCTGGCAACTCTGTTTTATTTTATACTAAAACATATAACTGATTATTGATAACCCATATTTATGTCACTAAGAGGTCTTTTGTTTCCTTAGATTAGATTGTCATAAAAGCATCCGGGGTTTTTAAGCCTACCTGATGTTAAAGTGCTATGACTTTGAAACAGTTGGCTCCACACGGCAGTTCGTTTCTTTTTCTTTAACAGAATATACAGCTTTCAACCCGGCGAAGACTAGGATGATCCTTGTCCCTGTTCAATCCAACTTGACATGCAGTCTTCACGTGACTCCCTGGACAGCTACTTTGGCAACTGCCAAGTAGTGAACCAATGTATGCAGCGATATCCTGAGAAAGGTTGACGCAAGGCTAATAACCTTTGCCCGGAAAAACAAATTATTATGGATAATTTAACAAGTCTCGGATAAGGACCGGATATCGGTGGAAAGACTTACTAAATAAGGCCAAGACCGGATCCCGGTTGTAGTGCCGATAATGATGATGATAGGTCCCGAAAATTTATTTTTTATCTGAATCCTCTGAACCATTCGAAATCCGAGACGGACTAAAACAGAGCGATCGCCTCTCATCAAGTCTTTTTCACCTTGTGCTCGAGTATGTCATCAGAAAGGTACAAGACGGCAACATGGGGGGATCATCCCTGAACGGGGTCACACAAGTGCTCGGATATGCGGTGACATCGCCGTTCTAGGCGATAATCTGGAAACTCTAAGTAAAAACTGTGAAATCATCATGCAAACGGCGGAAGAGGTGGCCTAGAAATAAGTGAAGACAAAACAAAATGCATGATTGAGGCGAGAGCAGGTGGACCTCAGGGAACACAGGCAAGATATTTGAAAAAGTTAAAGAATTTAAATATCCAGGAACGATACTGACGGCCAGTTACGAAATATCGAAGGAAATTAATAGGACTACACTCTGGCAACGTTAGTTGGCACGCAGTCAGTAAACTACTGAAATCCAAACTGCTATCACGTAATATAAAGCTCCGTGTCTATAGAACCATAATCATGCCGATTGTTCTATACGGATGCGAAACATGGGATCTCACAAAACGGGAAGAAAACAAATTCCGCATATTCGAGAATAAAGTTTTAAGGGGTATCTTTGGCGGTAAACATGACGAGGAGGCAGGATAATTTAAGAAACTCCACAACCACGAATTGGAAGAGCTATACCGCAAACCTACAATAGTGAGAGTAATCAGGTCGCGAAGAATAAGATAAGCCGGACATGTGGCGCGAATGGGCAACGATAGGACCGTGCGTAGAATTCTTGACGGTAGACCAACGGGAAAGAGACCGGTAGGACGGTCGCGACGGCGATGGGAGAACAATGTTAGATTTGACCTTGAGGAGATCGGATCGGCTGTTCAAACGTGGAAGGAGAGTGCACAGGACAGGGAACGATGGCGGGCTCGAGTCGGTGTTTTCATGAACTTCCGGATTTCCACAGGCCAATAAATAGTAATAGTAAAATAGTAGTGTATTTGTCAGGGTAGCCAGGATATAAGTCTCCCGCGTATACAGTGCGATTATCAAAAGCGGCAGATTCAAGAAACACTTCCCCACATCGGAAGAAGGTAAGATTATACGTCCCATATTTGAACATGACAACAACACGAGTAAGTGTGAAAGTTATATTTAAAAATATAACTTAACAATTGGCGCACCCGGTGAGATCAAGGAAGCCCAAGTTATCCCGCGCGTTGAAAACGGCAATCATTCAGCCCATCCCAAAAAAAGGGCAACGACTGTACAAACCCAATGAACATGCGTTCGATAAGTTTACTCCCAAGCATCAGTAAAGTATTTGAAAAGACCATTAACAAAGCTCTGCTAAAATGGGTAGACGACAACAAAATTATTCCAAATAACCTACAGGCCAATAAATAGTAATAGTATAGTTGTTATCTAAATCAATTAAAATAACTGGCGATCCTGCCGGGAGAGTTATAAAATAACTCTCTAGTGAGCGGACCAATAAAAATTCACATAGTGAGTCCAGTATGTACCACATAGTGGAAAAAGAAAGGGAAACAGAACTGCATAACACTACATAGTCGCCCGTGTGCATACTATAAGAAAAATTTGTGTATCATCATTTCAAATTGCCCTTTCATTCAAAAATTAAATTAGAACATTCGAGATTGCATACATTTCGTTTGTCTTTGTTTTCTGTTTTTCTTTTTCGTTTATTTAGGTTGTATTTTTTCGCTCTGACTTCAAACGCTAATCACGCATAGAATATTTATATCACGGTCCGGATTGTGAACGCAAAAAAATTATTACGCAAACGAGCAAACACAAGTTCGTTATAAATATCAACATCGGGTTGAATAACGTGCTGAGATGCGTCACAGCATTTGAGGTTAACCCTGATGATTTGAAAAGGAAATATTATCTTCTCGTGGGCGCAGGATGACAGTTAACATGCCAGCTTTTTTGACATCCCGAAAAAAGAGAATTCACAAGGGCAACTAGACGACCAAATCCAATATAACGTCACTTCATCGTATCAAGATGTTTTAACTGAATTGGAAGGAGAAAACAACATTTTCGTTTGGAGGTTTCTCGCGAAAAACAATTTAACTTCAGGCAAACAAGACGACCAAGAAGGTTCGGGGGATTTTAGGGATAAACCCACATGCCCCCAGCTGGGTCGACTTACGTTCGAAAGGACGCTCAAGCCAATGGAGCGAACACACTCTCTTAGCGAGATTCAAATATTCAAGCAGCATGCTTTCAAAAACGGCTGAGAAATCCTAGTCTGAAGCTGTATGTAGAATACACTTACAGCTACACCTTAAATTAAAGTCTTAAATGTCAACTAAGGGCCAGCGGTACATTATATACAGAAACTCCCTTGCCTCTTTTATTTTCATATCAACATTAATCCCTTACAGGAGAAGTTATCCTAAACCTAATCAAATTGACTTTGAAAATAAGTGTTTCACGCTCGGCGTGAAATTGTGATGCTGCGAAGGGACGAGCAACTGGCCGCAGACGAGTCGCGAGCACAAGAGACGCGCGGAAGACGAAGCGAAACAGTCGCTTTATTTTCCTCGGTATCACACATAAGCATTAAGATGATTGCTGAATTAGTAAGTGAGCTCGACGGTACGCCTGATAATATCCATGTGTGGGTAAGGCAGATCAAGTTCATGAAGGAGGTATGAGCTAGCGGATGACATAGTAAAAACGTTGGTCGGAACGGAGCCTTCGAGTGGTTGCATTCAAAAGTCGAATATCTGGAAATGACCTTATAGCGTTTGCGACGATAGTGAAGAGTGTGTGATTCGAACCGCCGCTATGACGGTTAGAATCACTAAAAATTGAACCGATGCTCAACACATCAGGCCGCTGCTGCGTGTACGAATTCGATTTCTAAACTCAAGTACACTCAACTGATGTGGAATTGTTATGTTATCGCTATGCGTATACGGGTCTGATGCTTTTTGCTTATTCGAATTTCCTTTCGGCGTTCCACTTACAAGTCTATTCGTTCTAAACTGAAATTCAGTTCTCCACTTGGTTAGCTGCACCTAAAACAGTACAATACATGTCCAATACGAGGGCCTGAGACTTTCAATTCCGTCGTTAGAACATAAGCGTAATGCATCTCATCCTATCTCTTTTCTATATATATATATCATGTGATCGCTGTTCAATTAAGCCGGGTGAAAATATTTCACTTCCTTAAACATTTTGCTCCGGTATTCGTCAATCAAAGAGTGTGCATCACTTCACCTTAAAAGTCACTTCCAAGCGTGCAACTAAATTCAGATAATCGTTCTTCAGCCGAAGAACAAGAATATGGAATGCTCTTCCCAGGCATTTGTGTTTCCTCGTCATACAAGATCAATGTAAATCGATGCATCCTTTTCTTATCCCCTTGTTCATACTATGTTTAGACATGAAAAGGTATCTTAATATTCCGTTTGTGCGCGCGTTTTGGGTAGAAAAAGAAATGTATCATAAAATACCTTACTTTCGGGTTTATTATTACAATCGTTGATCAGTGATTTGAATGAGTTCTCCTGTGGCATCCAACGTTCGTTGCTTTTGAATCATTGCTTTCGAGGGTTTCGAAAATAATCGTTGATCAACTCCTAACGATTTTGCAAGTTTAGCTAGCGTCTGAAACGCGAGAACCTATTCAAATCCGCGAAAATATATTCAAGGTACCATTAACACTTTTGGGATACCAAAAGCTTCAGTTCGAAAAATCTGAAGTAATCATTGCAGGAATTCACTTTTTCATCGACGCTCGATTGTCGATAAACGATTAAATGACATACCCAACATAAGCTACTCGACTTCAGCTATGAATGTGTTCTAAAGCCGCTTGCCGAACTCGGTTTTTGATATAACAAGCGCAGTCGTCTTACTTTCACTCGAGCGGTGTAAAAACCGGTTCCACTTTTCACTGAGATGCGCCGTCAAGTCACCGGCAGACCTGTTGCTACGAAAACAATATCACCGGCGCGTTAATAGTTTCGTAATCTGAAATCCTATATGAATTAATTGCTTATCAACGTTCCCACGACCTTATAAGGGTGGAGCAGAAATGCAGTGGTTGATAAAAAGAAAGGGCGAAGAGATCGATTTCGTTGGGACAGGCCGGGGAAATGCTTGAAATTTCTTCAATTATATACGAGGGTTGCCTCTTATGTTTCGGGATTTGGCAACCCTAGCGTTGCAATCCGGCAATTGACAGCTATGTCGTAAAGTTGGACATTTTTGAGGTTATACGCACTCAGGACGTTTTGACATACGAGCGCTATTCGTGTTGTTTACAGTAACTTAAAAGATTCATCTCGGCCCAAAAATGGAATTAAATCGTCAACATTTTCGTGCGATTATTTTTTTAAAACTTTCGGCGTGAATTAACTCAGCAACAGTGCATGGATGAACTTAATTCAATTTTTGGCAATGAAGCTCCATCAAGGACCAGTGTTTATCGATGGTATGGTGAATTCAATCGTGGTCGTAGTTCACTCCAAGATGAATTTCGTGAAGGTTGTCCAAAATCAGTTGTTGTTCCGAAAACCATTGATGCTGTGCGCGAACTGATATTGGAAGATCGTCATGTGACCTATCGTGAGATTGAGACAACCTTAGGCGTTAGTGGGACCAGCATACATTCAATATTGCATAAACATTTGACTGTCAAAAAAATTTGTTCGCGTTGGATCCCACACAATTTGTCAATCGCCCAAAAAAAGGCTCGTGTCAATTGGTCGAAAGAAATGCTCAAAAAATACGGTCGCGGTGCTTCGAAACACGTCTATGACATCGTGACAGGTGATGAATCGTGGATTTACGACTATGAGCCCGAAATTAAACAGCAGTCGACTGTCTGGGTGTTTCAAGATGAGCCAAATCCAACAAAAGTTGTTCGCGCACGAAGCACTTCCAAGTAAATGGTCGCCTGTTTTTTTGGACATGTCGCAACCGTGCCACTAGAACAACGCAGAACAGTCAATTCTGAGTGGTACACAACCATTTGTTTGTCAGTTGTCTTCCAAGAAATCAGGAAAACCAACCGCCGAAGACGGATCACTCTTCACCACGACAATGCGAGCTCTCACACATCGGCTGCGACAACTGCATTTTTGAGCACCCAAAACATCGATTTGATGGGTCATCCGCCGTATAGTCCTGACTTGGCACCGAATGACTTCTTTTTATTCCCGTACGTAAAAAACAAACTGAGCGGTCAACGTTTTTCGACACCTGAAGAAGCGGTTGCTGCATTCAGAATGCATGTGTTGGAGATACCTCAATCAGAGTGGCAAACGTGCTTCGACAATTGGTTCAAACGCATGCTAAAGTGTATAGATCTTCATGGGGAATATTTTGAAAAACAATAAAGTGATTTTCGATGATCAATATTTGTTTTTGTTCTCTAATCCCGAAATATAAAAGGCAACCCTCGTATAGATATTTGGTAATTCACTCACATCAACTGTTTCGAAGGAGCTGGGTTTACTATTTTCTAGAGAGATCTTATGGGCGTCTGGAGATATGTTTATTAGATTATGGAGATTAGTGGTCAGAAGTAATAGGAAGTTGATGGTAAAAAAAGACCCCATCTCAAATTCCCCCTGAATGATAGTGTTCGGTTCTGTGTCGAAGGGAAACACGTGATTCGAGTCTACACTATGAAAAGGTCAGAACTAAAGCATCAACACAACTGGCCTCAGATGCGTATACACAAGAATATTTCATTTCGATTATTAACGTATAAATTGTCACACTTAATGCTCTTGTATACGGCTCTGATGACTTCTTTTTCGATCCTCTTTTGAGCTGTGTTTCTTCCCTATGCTTGCGTCTGTCTGCTGAAATTGCACAGTTCTTCTAGAGTTCAAATTGGTTCCGCGGTATGATCTGACATTTGTTCACTTTCGAAACGGATTTACCTATAACTATTTAGTAGGTAGTAGCAGAAGATTAATTGGCTTTTAATTAGACGTCCAGAAGGATTCTTCTTCTTTTCTAGCACGAAGCCAATTAGCTTTTAGTTAGATAGACCAGAAGGATGCTTCATCTCTTCTAGCAGGACTATTTGATCTTTAGTTAGACGACCATAAGAATAGACGGACCAGCATGGTCCTTCTTCTTTGCTTACAGAAACTAATTAGCTTTTGGTTAGATAGACCAGAAGGATCCTTCATCTCTTCTAGCAGGAGACTATTTGGTCTTTAGTTAGATGACTATAAGAACCCTTCTTCTTTTCTTGCAGGAGACAAACCGGCTTTAGTTAGACGGACCAGAAGGATCCTTCATCTCTTCTAGCAGGAGACTATTTGGTCTTTAATTAGACGACCATAAGAATTCTTATACTTTTCTAGCAAGAAACTAATCGGCTTTTAGTTAGATAGACCAGAAGAATCCTTCTTCTTTTCTAGCAGGAAACTAATCGGCTTTTAGTTAGACGGACCAGAATAATCCTTCTTCTTTTCTAACAGGAAACTAATTAGCTTTTAATTAGATAGATCAGAAGGATCCTTCATCTCTTCTAGCAGGAGACTATTTGGTCTTTAGTTAGACGACTATAAGAATCCTTCTTCTTTTCTTGCAGGAGACAAATCGGCTTTAGTTAGACGGGCCAGAAGGGTCCTTCATCTCTTCTAGCAGGAGACTATTTGGTCTTTAGTTAGACGACCAGCAAAATCCTTCTTCTTTTCTAGCAGGAAACTAATCGCCTTTTAAAGGGTGGTTACATTTTAAGGGCCGATGTTGAATGTGAACCACACCTAAACGTCAAGTTTTTTCTGCATTTCATTTGACATTTCTCAATTTCAGACTAGCTCAATTTGAACCATGGAAAGATACACAATCGAGCAACGCGTTAAAGTTATTCAGGCTTATTATGAAAATGGGCGTTCAAATCAAAATGCATATCGTGCACTTCGTGATTTTTTCGGTCAATTTAATCGTCCAAATGTGCGTACAATCGGAAAAATCGTGGAAAAATTTGAGCAAACCGGGTCTGTAGGAGATGTGAAAACACCAGTGCATGCTCGTACAGCATGTGAATGGTGTTCGCTATCGTGAGATGATAACGAACATTTTATGTCCACTTGCCACACAGCTAACGAAACAATGGCTCTTTTGCGCGACAAATTCAATGGCCGTGTTACCTCACGTGGTGGCGATGTCAATTGGCCGCCAAGATCATGTGATTTGACACTGTTGGACTTCTTTCTTTGGGGTTATTTGAAAGAAAAGGTGTACGTTGATAAGCCAGCAACAATTCAAGAGCTAAAGGATGAGATAATTCGGCACATTAACGGCATAGAACCTCAATTATGCCTCAGCGTCATCGAAAATTTGGACCAACGGATGGAGGTGTGCCGCCGAAGTCGTGGCGGCCATTTGGCCGATATTTTGTTCCATACATAATTTAACTATACTAATATTATCATAATAAAAAGAAATGACAATAATTTCCTCAATAATTTGTGTTTTATTCAAAATCAACATCGGCCCTTTAAATTTAACCACCCTTTAGTTAGACGGACCATAACAATCCTTCTTCTTTTCTAGCAAGAGACAAATCGGCTGTAGTTAGACAGACCAGAAGTATCATTCTTCTCTTTTATTATTGGGAATTCCTTTGTTATTTTCCAATCGGTCGAGAAATAGCAATTGTTGAAAACGTTGTTAATACAATACAGTCGTATAATTTCTATTGGTATATGGTTGAGGATGATAATAAGCAATCCGTTCGATATTTGGTAAATCAATTCTCAAAATACATATGTGTCCGTAAGTTCGGCAGTTTTTAACTCCTCAGCGAGTCTAATTAGGTGTTGTGGACTCTGAACACTTCTCCGTTTAATACGTCACTTTTGCAGCTAATGCGTTTAATGGCACGAATTGCTTTAAAACGAGAACATATGCGCTTGTTGCATCCCTCTACACAACCCCCATAACTCTTTAACGCGCATGTCGCCGAAAGCAAATTATACAATAGTCACGTAATGTTTAGCTTAGAGCGTCTGCGTAGGACCAGTAAGTTATAATATAATATAA
This sequence comes from Microdon myrmicae, assembly GCA_963931805.1. Lineage (NCBI taxonomy): Eukaryota > Metazoa > Arthropoda > Insecta > Diptera > Syrphidae > Microdon > Microdon myrmicae. The sequence goes on along the minus strand of OZ007500.1, from coordinate 10,293,625 downwards.
TGAAGCTAGAATTTAAGCATTTTTTGTCTAGCATATAATTGAGAAACTGAGAATATAAAAAGAAAATAAAAATATGTTGCAAAATGAAAAAAAAAACTTTAACGTACACGATGCAATCATCCTCAGCTCGCCATTACTGCTCCGCAATATTCATTCCAATACTCTTGTTAATTGCCCACGTATGGCGCATACTCGCTTCTCAAAGCTACACGGTTCTTGTGTATCGTCAATTCATATCTACATTGCCCACGAAGCAATCCGACCACAGTAATTAACATACGATATCACATGACTTCCCAAGGCCATACGCTAAATGCACTTTGCTTCATATTCAAAAACCAAGCAAGCACCAGCCTTCGGACCTATTCACACGGTTTCATATTTCAAATGCCGTTTTTCGCTTCATGTCCGAGAACAGGTGTCATGCAAGTCATATGATACGGTCAGCGCCTTCAAAGGCAATTAGCGGAAACTTAACGGAGCGTCGACCAAAATGCTGAGATCTGGGGAAGGACGGACACAGCAACGAAACACAAATCGATCGAACGATACGAATGGCTCGAATCGATTAAGTAATTGCTTAAGCCAACGCCGCTGCATCGTTAGTGGGGCAATTAAGTGGCAATGATAATTAGGAAATGCGGGTGACTCGTACCAGGCAATTGCACTCACTATGGGTCATGCGTTCGGGATCAAAGTCTATGTTGAATGAAACGAATCCTTTGCCCTTCTACGCCCACTAATTTGGGTATAAAAAGAGTGATTGAAAATGGTTAAAGGGAAGAAGTGAGTTAGCAACCCAAAGGTGAGGTTGACAATGGAAGTAGAATAAATAATTATAAACAAGAAAGAAAAGTTGTGTCCCTGCTAACCAAATTAAGGAAAACCAAGGAAAAGTACGGACCCAAGGAAGGTAATTATTCTAACACCCCTTTTTAAAGGGAAAAACCCAGGATTGGGGTAATTAAGAGTATCCCCTTGAGCGAGAACAAGTTGCCCCCATTGACCCAGGATTGGGGCAACTAAGAGTATCGCCCGACCAGAACAAGTTGTCTCAGTGAACCCAGAATTCGGACAAAATCCAGAATATCCTGCCACGGAACAACATTGGCGTAGCCGGCATACATACAGCCGGTGCCAACTTAAAAAAAATTATGTTGATACCCTCATTGGTATTACACGCTCCACGCTCTGTGACAAATTTGGCCTCTGTAATAAGTTAGTGTTCATTTCCTGGATGAGAAGTGAACGGAAGAAAAATGACAACTTAGTTTTGGAATCTTAAAATTTAGTTTTGGAAAGTTAAAACCACTACGATGTTAGCAATATTGCTTAATTCAAGAGACCAGGTTTTTTAGCTCGTTTGCTCCACTATTCCACAGCCCTTCAGAAACTGGTCGTCCAATAGTATCCTCGGAGAGAGCTTAAGTTTGTAGTAATTGTTTAAGGAAAAGAGGTTTTGACATCATTAAACAAATGTGAAATGAATTCTCCAAATAAAAATGGAAACTTACCATCGAGAAGTCGACTACGTGGAGATGCCGCCAATATGTGCACGATCAGCATAATTTCTCTACGCAGTTGCTGATCGTGTAAACGTCTTAATCTCTATGTCGAGATATTGGCACCAGCTGCAACCATGCCAGCTAATGTTCCCCTTATGGAATTATTATATCCACGGTCCGCTTGCACAGCATGAGCGTGCGAGGTAACCGCATCTGTGTGTGTGCACATCCTTTCGGTGATCATCTTCTAAGATCATCCCTTATATGGTCATCGGGGCGATGGATGAAAATTTTGGTGTTCTGTCGCTTTGGTTGATATAATCAATCGCGATACGGATTCCGTGGAGGCAAGCCGTGCCTCCACGTTAAACAAAATTTATAGCAGTCGAGTCGAGTCAAGTATCAGCTAGCGGACGGTGAATAAAGGGTCCTCCTTCCTTTAAATTAACCATGTTAAAGACGCAACGGATCGTTTTTGAATTCTCCAATATTTTAATTCAAACATTGTGTATAGTATTCAGATTAAATAAAATAATTTGAACAACTGTGTTTTAGTTTCTGTTGTGTATAATAGCCATATAATAGTACACATAACCATAACAAGTTCTTGAGTAACCAATGTTTTTAATTCAAACAGTTGTGTATAGTATATATTATTTATTATTATTTATTGGCCTGTAGGAACCCGGAAGTTCATGACCTCACCGACTCGACTCCGCCATCGTTCCCTGTCCTGTGCACTCTCCTTTCACGCTTGACCATTCGATCCGACCTCCTCAAGGTCGTATTCATATAAAATTAAATAATCTAAACAGTGTGTCCATTAGCTTTAAAGATCGTAAATTATCATAGTGCTAAGAGATTTTGTTACTTTAATTATAAGTTTTGTCAACCGCCATCGGATCTGCGTTATGTAAGCTTTAGTTTGTGTTCTTATCAAATAATAAATAAAAAAAATCAACACGGAGTTTTACTTATTTGACTGAAAGCAGCGACAGGGTATAGAGGTGAACCTTACCACTAAAGACAACATATAACGAAAATACCCACAAGGTCATGAACTTCCGGGTTCCTACAGGCCAATAAATAGAATAGAATACCTCTTACATATAAATTATTATCATACGTTAAAAAACCTGCAACTATAATTCAAGATGTGTTAAGTGTGCTGGGCCTCACCACACAACCCAGTGCTCGAAACAAAGCAACAGCATAGCAACATGTGCGCTTTGCCACGAGAATGGCCATCCAGCTAGTTACAAGGGATGCTCAGTGTATCAAAAAAAAAAACTAAAAGAAAAACTACAGTCACTCAAAGACTGCAATCCAAAAATACAGAGCGAGCGGGGCCAACCACAACCGGTACTAACAACACAAAAATGAACAACAAACCAAATGAGAAAGCAGATAATAAACGCAGACAACAACCTGTCAATAACGAGCCTACCATCATGGATATGATGAAGATGCTCAGTATATTCCAGGACGACATCAAAAAAAGCATCAACCAGCTAACAGAAAGGGTAGGTAAACTTGAAAATTTTCAAAAACTACCGACCAAGAAATCCAAGAAATAAAGACAAGGAGTAATCGGCTCCAAAGAATAATCACTTGGAACGCAAATGGGCTGAACCAAAGGGCTCAAGACAGACTAAACTGGAGACATCATGTGAAACAAAAAGCTGAACATTCAACATCTAACGTTCAAACGGTACTATTGAACAGGCAGGGTGAACAATAAAAAGCAAAACGGATTGCTGTTTAAATTAAGGATATGGATATATATTTTACACTACGTATTGGACACACGTCCGAACGGCACGAAAGCTGGATGCTAAGAAGAAAGAAAAGAAAGTTGACAAATGTGACTTTGGCGTTTCTTGGTGTGGATGACAGTTGTGTGCATTAAGGGCCCGAATGCAATGGTACAATTTGAATACAATTTTTTAATTTGTTTAACAGGTACGGATCATCCGATCGTCCTGTCCCGCGTCCTTTATTTGAATTGCTCAAACAGTGTGGCCGTCACTGAGAACGGCTGTATAGCGTATTGCGAAATACTGAACGGTGTAGTGTGTACGTGTTCAGTGTATGTACGTGTGCTCATTATATACACAGTGTGTGTGCGAACGCGCGTGTGAGTTGTGTGTTATCACACAGTGTAACTGTCATCAAGAACGGACATAAAAAAAAATAAAAATAAAAAAAAGACAATCAATGTGACATAGGGCAGTGCGGACCTACTCGAGCATCATCATCGGCACATCAAAAGAAAAGAAACGCACATTTGTCAATGACACGGTGCGTCAATGACTGCAAATTTTAGAGGATGTCCTAAATTTCAACAAATGAAATTAAAATTGGAATCCAAAAAGAAACAAGTTGAAGAAGAGAAAAAAATGAAAACTCGTTCTTACAACAATTTCGTGGCTCCTTGTGTGTCATATGCTCAAATGGCCGGTGCTCCTAAGCAGCCAGCATCCATGGAACATACATATAGTAATGGAAGAATGCCTGCACCAGAGGCACATTCAGAAATAATAACAATGTTATTAACCATGCAAGGACAATTTGCCGAATTTCAAAAAACACTGACTGAACAAAGAGCACGAATAGATACTCTCTATTCAACCCTGTTCTCAAATAACTCTCCACATCAAAATCTTCAACCCTCCGTCTGAACTAAACCTAAAAATTATAGCTGTGAATGTAAATTCACTAATCCACATCGAAGGAAGGGATAATTTAGGCAATCTGCTCCAAGTCGAATGCCCAGATGTGCTCTTGGCTAGCGAAACTAAGCTAAACCAAAGGCACAAAATGGGCTACAAAAATTATAACATAATTAGAGAGATCGCCCACACTCTACTCGAGGGGGTGGGGTCGCTACCTTAGTTAAGAAAGGTCTTCACCATAAGGTCGTTTACAGCACGGAAGTACACAAATTCCAGGTGCTAGAGGCATGCATTATAGATATTCCTCTAAAAAGTCAAAGGCATCTATATATAGTCGATGCTTACGCTCCTGAATCTGTTCAAGGTACCCAATTTATCTGTGAAATCGATACGCTTTTCCGAAGTCTCAAGTTAGATTCGGAAAACAATTACTTTTTAATGGCAGGTGATTTTAACGCCAAGCACAGTGCCTGGGGCAATCTGACCTCGAACACCAGAGGCAATGCCTTGTTTGATTGGTGGCAAAGAAATGCGATCGAGCATAAACTAGAATTGTACGCTACAAGTACGCCGTCTTATCCAAGACGTAACTCCTTCCTGGATTTATATATAACAGATGATCGAATTCAGTTACCAGATACCGAGGTAACTACTCGAAATTGTCTTCGCACAATTGAATACGATAGCGATTATTACGGACTTGGAGCCGTAATACACGTGCCAAACGAGTACCATCTACTTGAGCAGTACGACCACCAGGTACACTCTTTCGATTTTCGAAAAGCACATTGGTCGCGTTTCGATCGCATAGTAAAAAGAGAAATACGCAACATTGGCATAGACCCACCGACTAATAGAAACCTCCGTAATGATGAAATCGATCATTACCTCCTAACTATGAACGATATTGTTACTAACACAATGAATCGTTCCATCCCCAAAGTACCTCATATGGATGGCTATACCCACCGATACAGAAATGCAACTATCGATGCTTTGTATAGGCAAAAGAGCACCCTGCTCTCAAAGCTGAAATTGTGCTATAGACAGTTCAGTGACCCAAATAGCAATGAAATCAAAACAATCAAGTCCTTGATTAAAAATCTTCAAAAACTGATCCGGGATAATTACCGAGCAGTAATAAATGAGGAGTGGAGCAACAGAATTCGAGCTGTCCAAGCAAACGGACCGAACATGTTTTCACAAATCAAAAAAATATGTCGAAGAAAAGATCACGATGACATTCCCTGTCTCCGAATTCCACGGACTCCCGAGAATTGTCAAATAATGCTGAATGCAGGACTCATCTTAGAGCACATCAACTCCAATGATGAAGTAATAGTAGTCGAAGATCCGCAAAAGAAAGCGAATTCAATTGGAGCCTGTTTCGAAGCAGTGTACAGAGTTAACGAATCAGTTCATGCTAACACTGAAATTGAAACCAATGCCCGTCAAAGACATTGCTCAATCAACTTCACAACTGGCTATCCGAAAACCATAGTTTCATCACATTCGGCGAAAATAATAGGGCGGATTCTCCCGTCAGAAATGAAAATACAAATATGTTTGTGCACAAGGATGAACTTAGAAACATACTTAGCTCAATAAAAAATAAGAAATCATCTGGAATAGATAGCATTCCAAATGTGGTTCTAAGGCACTTGCCTCGCGAAGCAGTGAACATATACACTACTTTGTTTAACAACGCTCTAAACAATGCACACTATCCAACCCATTGGAAGACTGCAGTAGTCCACCCTATCCCCAAAAAGGGCAAGGATAAGAGCAATCCAGCTAATCTGCGCTCGATCAGCCTGCTTCCCAACATCAGCAAGGTATTCGAAAAAATTATAAACAAAGCACTGATAGGTTGGTGTGATGAAAACGATATCATCCCCAACAACCAGTTTGGTTTTCGAGCGCGACATGATACAGTTCATGCAGCGACGAAACTTGTTTCCGATATACAGTGGAACAAGGCAAAGCGACAATGTACAGGCGCCTGCTTGGTTGACTTTGAAAAGGCTTTCGACACCGTATGGTTAGAAGGACTTGTTTATAAGTTAACAAACCTGGGTATGCCGCAATATCTGATATACATCATTTATGATACGATAATGGACAAACATTTTGTGGTGAAATGCGGGGACATACTCTCCAACAAGACCTTCCAAATTAAAAAATGGCTTACAGCAGGGAGCTGTGAATTCTCCCATTCTATTCAATATTTACACTAGTGATCTAGTGGGTTCTCTCGAAAACGCCATTGCGTACGCCGATGACATAGTGGTGTACAGAACAGGAGGAAAAATAAACGTCATCAATAGGCACCTTCAAGATGACTTCAACAAAATAAAACAATTTTGCGACGACTGGAAATTAAAGATTAATTTCCAGAAAATCGAGGGATACAAAATACAACTGGAAACACTTTTCTATTGTAGGTAACAATAACCTTCCACTGCAAGTGAAAACTGTAGTTAGATACCTTGGTATCTGGCTAGACCAGTATTTATATTTTGACAAGCACGTAGCAGCGTCCCTCTCCGCAGCTAAAAGCGCATATTCTATAACAAGAAGTCTATTCCGGAGTAGTCTTCTTGACCCCAGAGTCAAAACAATTTCGTACTCGGCATTCATCCGACCAGTTTTCGTTTATGGCTGCCCAGTATGGTATAATATATCTCCACTTTATATGGAGAAGTTTCGTGTGTTCGAACGGCAGTGTTAGCGGTCCTGCCTCGGACTTTATAGAACGCCAGAGTCGCAATACAAAAAATTCTATCCCAACAAAATCCTGTATAATAAATCAGGGTTAAATAGGATAGACAATTTCATAATTAAAATTATTCGTGGTCACACAGCAAGGGCAATGTGCAGTGACAATAATCTTATCTCGGGAGCATTCTATCCCAATGATATGTATCTGGAGAATACCCTCCAGAATGGGTTTATTCCCCCAGAAGCGTTTCCTTTCTTGGATCAAAAAGGCCTTATCCAAGACATGCATGGAGTCCCGATTATTTACCACGCTCTCCGTGGTGCCAGGGACAAACGAATTCTCCATGATAGTGATATCTCCAATGCCCCAGATCGCATGCGTTTTAGCACGGCGATCAGTGAAAGAGATAAATCAGCCAAAGATCGAACATCTCCCAAATGGTGGTGGCTTTGTGGAGAGGAGGTAATGTACCTGCATGGGTACTCCGTTCTACTTCCTCCTCCATCATGTATTGTTCCACCGACGAGCGCTAAACAATTCCGCCGAAGCAAAGGAACGAAACGCCGCTACGTTTGGAAACAACCAACAAAACGAACACCAAAAGTAAACACGTAAAACACACTTTTGTTTATTCTGTAGAGGTTCTTTTTATTTAAGGCTAATCGGGCTACACTTAATTAGTTTATAGTTCACACACAAACTTATACGGACGACGAACGGATGCACAAGAAAAGTAAATATACGACAGAGTACACTACTGGTATAACTAAATTACTTTTTAATTAATAGCCCGATCAGTCTATTCGACTCGGAATATCTACATCCCCGTGCGCGAAACGGGTACGGGAGAGATACGACGACCATGGCTGTCGGCGGCCGCCTCCGGTACGGTGGATGGCAGGCGACCCGACCGCCTTGCTGGTTGTAATACGACTCAAACGATATCCTCTCCAATAAGGATATCGTTTTTTACCTACCACCAGGGAAACGTAAAGTCTCTCTTGGTGGTATAGGAAACCAGATCTTGTAATAAAGGTCATGGTGGTATGTGTGGGATCGTTAAGATCAATGCTATTCACACGTGCAGTGGAACAACGAAACAGGCAGGCGGCAAGGACAAAAGAAAAGGCGACCAAATGGTTCGCTCTTTAATGAGGGTCATGTTTATACGATGCCTCGTCGCTATTTTCGACGTTAGGAGAAAAAGGTGCTAAAAGCAAATTGGATGTTTATGGCATCTCAGGCTGCAATAGAAACCGGGTTCATATTTGCATTAGGACATGCTGGAGAATTTGGTTTCAGCGTCTATTGCGCTAATTATATGCAGCTGCTTGGGTCGTTTGTTGGTAAGACAAACAAAAAAAGGTTGCCAGGCAATGTGTATGAAAAGGTATATGACGCGGCTGGGAAAATAGACGGCGCGATATTTATGGTCCCTGTCATGACGGTTACATTGAATGCAATCCGAATTATTTTGTTTACTGGAATTTGTCTGGTACCGAATTGGTTCAGAATACCAAATAAGCAAACAAAGAAATCTTACGGAAAATTGTATGCGAAGGGATGCATGAAGGTAAGTTTTCTTTATAGGGATTTTATGATTACAGATGGTGATCTATATAATGCGTGAAGCATTTACAGGTACTAATACCGTTGCATTAGCAAACTTAAAGGAGTTGGGTAGTAGTTATGGGGGTTTTTCAGGTAAGTAGACCGTAGGGTTTGGCGGAAACGCTACAGCTTCTCAACGAGGAAAGGTCTTCACTAACTCAGATATAGTATGCCTCTCAAGAGCAACGCTCTCCTTCCTCTTGCCCCCCCTCTATTTTTTTTTTTCTTATTTTATTTTTGATTCGTTTCGTTTTGAAGTTTTTGTTTGTTATATATCAAAAACAAAAAAAAAAATAAATAAATAAATGTAATAATAATGTACACATATAAACGAGGAGTCCCTCTAATATATGACCTATTTCATATATATATATATATATTTAGAGAGCTCGCATACGAGGGTTGCCTTTTATATTTCGGGATTAGAGAACAAAAACAAATTTTGATCATCGAAAATCACTTTATTGTTATTCATAATAAATTAAATATTCCCCATGAAGATCTATACACTTTTGCATGCGTTTGAACCAATTGTCGAAGCACTTTTGCCACTCTGATTGAGGTATCTCCAACACATGCATTCTGAATGCAGCAACCGCTTCTTCAGGTGTCGAAAAACGTTGACCGCTCAGTTTGTTTTTTACGTACGGGAATAAAAAGAAGTCATTCGGCGCCAAGTCAGGACTATACGGCGGATGACCCATCAAATCGATGTTTTGGGTGCTCAAAAATGCAGTTGTCGCAGCCGATGTGTGAGAGCTCGCATTGTCGTGGTGAAGAGTGATCCGTCTTCGGCGGTTGGTTTTCCTGATTTCTTGGAAGACAACTGGCAAACAAATGGTTGTGTACCACTCAGAATTGACTGTTCTGCGTTGTTCTAGTGGTACGGTTGGGACATGTCCAGTTTTTCCGAAAAAACAGGCGACCATTTGCTTGGAAGTGTTTCGTGCGCGAACAACTTTTGTTGGATTTGGCTCATCTTGAAACACCCAGACAGTCGACTGCTGTTTACTTTCGGGCTCATAAGCGTAAATCCACGATTCATCACCTGTCACGATGTTATAGACGTGTTTCGAAGCACCGCGACCGTATTTTTTGAGCATTTCTTTCGACCAATTGACACGAGCCTTTTTTTGGGCGATTGACAAATTGTGTGGGATCCAACGCGAACAAATTTTTTTGACAGTCAAATGTTTATGTAATATTGAATGTATGCTGGTCCCACTAACGCCTAAGGTTGTCTTAATCTCACGATAGGTCACATGACGATCTTCCAATATCAGTTCGTGCACAGTATCAATGGTTTTCGGAACAACAACTGATTTTGGACGACCTTCACGAAATTCATCTTGGAGTGAACTACGACCACGATTGAATTCACCATACCATCGATAAACACTGGTCCTTGATGGAGCTTCATCGCCAAAAATTGAATTAAGCTCATCCATGCACTGTTGCTGAGTTAATCCACGCCGAAAGTTGTAAAAAATAATCGCACGAAAATGTTGACGATTTAATTCCATTTTTGGGCCGAGATGAATCCTTTAAGTTACTGTAAACAACACAAATAGCGCTCGTATGTCAAAACGTTCTGAGTGCGTATAACCTCAAAAATGTCCAACTTTACGACAGAGCTGTCAATTGCCGGATTGCAACGCTAGGGTTGCCAAATCCCGAAACATAAGAGGCAACCCTCGTATATATACATATATAAGAAACAAAAAAGATGTACGCCGAAATAATATATAAATATATAAAAATCAAGTTGTAATGTGTAATTTAGAGAGCTCGCATAGAGCCAGTAAGTTAATTTAAGGATTGTGATTGTAGAAAAGGGTTTAACATTTACCCCTAATATTATACATGTAAAAAGAATTAGGAAAATAAATGTGGTTTGAAAACTAAAAGAAAAAAAAAAACAAATAAAGCTGAAACGTAGACAGATGTATTGGTTAATCGGGAATCACTCTCAACTCAGTCTCTATTGTAAAAGATTGATCTATCAATCTATCATCAAGCCGATCTGGATATATGGAATCCAATTATGGGGCTGTGCACAGCAATCCAATAGAGATATAATTCAACGAAGCCAGAATAAATTCCTTCGCATTATCACGAATGCCTACCGTTTTGTGACAAATCAGGAAATTCATGATGACCTAGAGATGAAATGGGTTTATGAAGTTATCCAAGAATATGCTGTCAAACACGAAAGACGCCTACATAATCATATCAACGTAGAAGCCATTCAGCTCTTGGATATTACCCACGAATTGAGACGGCTCAAACGGACGAAACCTCATGAATTAATATGTTAAAATCTAACATACTAAAATCGAGTTGGGAGCTGAACACTGGTCCAGTAAACCCTTACACGCTCTACTTAATTAAACTAAATTAAGTACAATTTAAACCTAGTATTGAATTAAATTGTTAAGATTGTACTATTCATATCTAATAAAGGATGTTATTAAAAAAAAAATACGTTAAAAAACAAAAAGTAATTTAAAGTACGCCGAAAGGCATAGGAAAAAAAATTGATTAATTTAGAGTCCTTGCGAAGACCAGTAGTTAATGTAAGAATGACACGTATAAAATAGAATTTAACATTTACTCTTATATAAAATCTGTAATTGTAGTGGGAATAAATGTGGAAAAAAAAACCAAAACCACCACTGCCCACATGACCTAACATCCCCATTTTGTACATAATTAAAACCGTTATCTTAAACATTACAGTGAACGTTCACAAGAAAACGGTAGCTTAGGATGGAACTATTATTAAATTTCTTTGTTTGACCTGTACGTGTAAGACAGGTTGAACATATTAGCGTGTGTCGCCATGGGAACGTGAACAAATGTTCGTTGATTTCCACACAGGATTGCGTTGAAGGGTGAAGACTTAGTTCCAACCACTCGAATCAATAAAATCAGCCACGCTGAAGGAATGCAGTAATTAACACTCCAAAGCGTGATAATTAAGCCAAAGCAGTGCGGAGTCGACGTTAACATAAGAAAACTTCTCGCAAACATTGTCAGCTCTCTTGAATCGTTAAACAATCGTTTACCAACCGACCGGCAATTTTATCGACCATCAGTTGAACTTGAATAGTGTGAAGTGGTAGCTCATTAACGCGGACTCCGCGGAGGTGCCACTAAAAATATCCTTTGTCATTTTCCACCTCGTAGAATGTTAATACGCTGAGCATGCTAATTATTCCTCGTCAAATGCGGTCCTTTCTTGAGCATGATAAGACTCTTTCTTACCAAGGTCCTGCGCTAAGGGTTTACTATAATAAATTTGTTTGAAATGAATTCATCGGGTAGCATTGTCCTTTTTAAAGTATCATTCTTACATGTAGACACATTTGTGGTGAGAATGGGACGGGCAGGGCTGTATCGGGGGAAGAAAACATCAAAGTTATACCCACTTGGGAACCATAGAACTGCCGTTTATCGACAGCAGTTTGCCAGGAATGTCTTTGTATACACTCGTAACAAATCCTCATCAGGAATGCAAATAGCCACTGTTATTCAGTTTGGTTGAACAAGCAGTGAAATGTGTGTGGACGGAGCGGCAGGATGGAGCTGTCCGTTTTTAATGAAAACATTTCAATTCGCATCCCCGTGGCAAGGATGAGCTATACACGTACCCAGCTAGAGTAGCGCTTCCATTAAAAATGTTTATAGCAGTTTTACGGATAAGAACACCACATGTACAGCAAGAAGGACGGACGGCCGGTAGGGTTCAGGGTACAGGGGGGCTTAATATATCTTTGCAAAGGACAAATATCCGATGGATTCTACCACTTACTCGGGGCCAGTGATTTTCAAATAAATAAAAAATAAAAACAAACAAACAACGAGGCTAAGTAATGTAAAATGGATTTACTTACATCCACATAGCCCGTAGCTCCTCACAGGTGGGTTCGTGCGTGCTTATGGGAAATGTTCTTGGAGCAGGTATCTCAGCATTTGGATTTACACCAACCGATTCGCTGTTTAAACCACCCTCTTCGGAGCTATCCCCACCGACACCTTGAAGTGCTGCAGCAACGTCGTAATCTGGATGATGAGCATCAATAGCTGATATCTGCCCTTGGGACAGCTTAGTCGTGGTGAAAATGCTGAGCAGGAGCAGTAGAATCGCTGAGTTCTGGAAGAGAAGAAACGTATGAAATAAATCAGATTATAGGAAAGGGTCAAGTTGTGATAATAATAATAATTAAATTGTTCATGTAAATACTAGCAGTGTCAGGGGTTTACCAGTAGGAGTATTAAAGCTTTAAGATGTCACAGCAGAAATATTGACTGAGAAAGGATATTCAAATTATTACCGCTGCACTCGTTAGTTAATAACAAATTATCAGGCAGTAACGAGTAACAATAACAATGACATCGCTCATGGGTTACTGGGCTCGGCGATCACTTTTGTAACGAGTAATTTTTGGTCAATATTGTTGCGCTTGATTGAGAACCCACTACATATCTTGAATTCTTTATAATTTGGTACTCTTATACCGTCTTATACTTCATTCCCGAAGTGGTTGGAATTGGTATACATGTGGCGGTTTCGCCAAACCCCACTGTACACTTACCCGAAGAACCCCCATAACTGCAACCCAGCCATGATAACTTTCTGCTAATGCAATCGCATTAAGCACCCGCAAATGCTGTAATTGGAAAAGAATTCTTACCTTCATTCATTAATTCGAATTAAAAATTCCCTATAAGAATTCTCTCTAAACTTATCATAAATTCCCTGAAAGAAAACTCATCGGTTCACATACAATGCAACCGTATAATCAGGGAATTTTAACCTTGAGTTGGCTATTCCCAGCCTCAACATGTGTACAATAAATTTACCTACATACACATTGGCTGGCGACCCTTTTACCCAACGATAAACAGTCCAACGCAGCTGCATACAATCAGCGCAATAGACGTTGAAACTAATTCCCTAGCATGTACCATGTACAAACAAAAGAACGCTGTCATTCAGCAGGCATGTTGGCCATACGCCAAACAATTCAAACCATTCAAGTATTCCAAATGCATCTATTATACCATCTAATGAGTTGCAACTTGTTTACTCAGTTGAACTCTCAGATCATAAATTCCCTTTGTCCTACATATTTCTGGATCCATTTACCATTGACCTTCTTACATAAGCAAACACAAACCCAATTAGCATCCAACGAGATTCGGCTTGTTTCCTTAGCCAAACTCACATCTCATGGATGCACATTATGCCTTTCCTTTGTTTCAGTTTCGTTCTCATGGCTTTGTCCCAAGAGTGAACCACAGTACACACATACATATGTGTACCACCATGATATTTATTACGAGATCTGGTTTTCTGTTCCACAGAGAGAGACTTTACGTCTCTCTTGTGGTAAGTCAAAACATATCCTTAGCGGAGAGGATATCCACCATCACCGAATCGAGGGTGAATCAAGATCTAAATTCCAACCCTTGATGGAGTCCTATTACAACCATCGTTCGCGACGGTCGGTTCGTCTCCCACTCTCCGTAGCGCTGCGGAGACGCGATATATACACGGAGTCTTGTTGTAGTGTTGACTACGTTGGCCAAAAAGTGTCACAGCCACCGAAACTGATATTCCCATCGTGGTTCAGTTCATACCAATTATCTTTGACGTGTTGATAAGTGTTTTGTGAAATTGTTCTTTCCCTCCCTCGCTGGGAATTTTCCCCCAGGACCTCTCTAATTGTAAAGTGGAATTTTCTAACGTGTGAAATATTTGAATTGAGATCCGTTGTGAAATAAAAAAACATTAATAATAACAAACTAACGCAGTTCCTGGGTATATTTATTTCTTTCGTTTGTGGATAATTTGGGGCGGAACTTTCGTTCAGTGGATGATGGAGGAAGGAAGTGAACCGAGTGCCCGTGTCCGGTACATACTTCTTCCCCACATACATGCCTGAGAAGTGCAGCACTGCCCTGGACAGAAAATCATTGCCTAGAAAACCGTCTTCTGATAGGGAATCTATTACTTTGAAGATATCCGTATGTTACCTGGAATTCTTTGATATACGTCAACAGCTCCCTGGTAGCCCTTCTCATCTTGTACTCTTTTATATTCTCTTATATTCTCTTATATTCCATTCCCGAGATGTGTGGAGTTGGTATCCGTTCCTGAGAAATCTCAACACTGTTGTTTTCCATCTATCTGGCAATTTCTGTAGAGAAAATCGTTGACCAGAAAACTGGCTTCTGTCGGTTCTAGGAGTAAATCTATTCCTTTCAGCTATTGAACTTCAAATGTTCATAGATAGTTGCAAAAGGACCCTTAGCTGCTTGGCAAAGGAAGAGGAAGAGAGCTTCCTTAGGTGGCTGCCCACGAGCCTGGGCGGTGAAGCATACCGGCTGATAAATGCGGCGGAAGCTGGGACCTTCCTGGAATTCGAGCAGTGCCTACGAAAGCGTACCAGCCGTAAGAAGAAGTTGTGTGCACGGCTTTTCGTAATGCGACAACTCTCTGCGGAAGATGCCACAGGCTTTGTTTCTCGCGTGAGGCAATCCAATGTGCGTTGCAGCGGGGCGGCGGAGCGTTTCTACGGATAGGCGAACGGTGCCATTTTGGCCATCCAGATAGAAAGCATGGCAAGGTCCGTTAGGAGAGCAGGTCAATAAGTCTTTAGAAAATGAGGACGATTATCTTTTTTTCTCATTTAGCTAACTTAATAACGACGCATACAAAACGACAACATGGCCGGATGATCCCTGAACGGGGTCACACAAGTGCTTGCATATGCGGATGTCGTTCTGGGCGATAATCTAGAAACTATAAGTATAAACTGTGAAATCATAACACAAGCGGCAGAAGAGGTGGGCCTAGAAATAAATGAAGACAAAACAAAATACATGATTACGGAGAGAGCAGGTGGAATTCAGGGAACACATATAATCGTCAGAGGCACGATATTTGAGAAAGTTAAAGAATTTGAATATCTGGAAAGGATACTGACGGCCAGTAACGAAACGTCAAAGGAAATTAACAAAGGACTACACTCCGGGAACGCTAGTTGGCCCGCAGTCAGTAAACTACTGAAATCCAAACTGCTATCACGTAACATCAAGCTTTGTGTATATAGAACCATAATCATGCCGACTGTTCTATACGGATGTGAAACATGGGCTCTCACAAAACGGGAAGAAAACAAATGCTTACTAAAAACAGACCATTAGAGATGCTACGAGCGTCATCGTAGGCGTTTCTACGGACTTATTGACCTACGCTCGTATAATGGGCGGTGTCAAAGAGGACCACTACCGGCACTATTTGCTGGATTTTGGAGATGGTTCTGTGGGGAGGAAGTATTGTGCCAGGCATGGGCACACGGTTTACTTCACTCCCCATCACTAATCGAAAGTTCCACCGAACACCGAAAGAAATTTCTTCACCAGAATTGTTCTCCAACAGAATCAGCAAAATTCCGCCACTTACCGTTTACGTAAAGAAAAAACACCAGGAAGTTGTTTTTATTGTTTCTCTTAATGTTAATTTATTTTAATGGTGCGGCAAAAATAAACAAGAGTTATCATATAACACAATTGACAATTAAGATAATTTTAGGCTCGAACTTGTGATGCGGTCTGTTGCACATTATTTGTTTTTTTATTCAATTGTTTTATACGTAACACCCGACTGACACTGAATACGTTTATTGTTATAAATTGTTCATTTCTACACTTGACGGAGACTCCACGGTATTTACGCCTCCCCGGCGATACGGGGAGTGGAAGACGAGCCATCCGTATCGGCGGTTAAAATACGACTCAGCGATAATCATCTCGTGCAGAGATGATTCGCTTATCAGGTGAGTTTGTGGTGTCATGGTAGATATCCTCTCCACTAAGGATATGTTTTACCTACCACAAGAGAGAACCAGATCTCGTAATGCAGATCATGGTGGCATGTGTGTGATCGTACACATCATCGTGTTTATCGTTGCATTTAGCAAAGGATAAACAAACCCTGAAACGAGAAAAAAAGGAACAAAGGAAGAAGCGACCACTAGCCTGTTGTGGGTCGCTTGCACCAACAGGCTTATCGCCGATAGGTCGGAGCCTGTGGGTAACCTGCTCGTGTCCACAGTGACGAAGTAGCGTATGCGGGAAGATGCAGATAGAGGCGATGTGGGTGTTAACCTGTTATTGGCGGTACCTGCCAACAGGTTGTACCTTTCTAATAGGTTAAATCCCATAGGGGCTCGCTGACATCGTACGACGAAGTGTCAGGAGACGTGGCCTATTGGGGTTCGCTGGCATCGTACAAGCAAGTGCCAGGAGATGAGACCTATTGGGACTCACTGACATCGTACAACGAAGTGTCAGTGGACAAAATTGAAGAGAACCGAATCCAGAGTCGGTGTCTTTCGCCCATAGTCCTCTCGGCGACATCTTAAATAGGCTCCTCTAGATGGAATGGTCACAGAAGGATATGTTGCAACAACACGACTCCCTTCTCTTAGAAGGCCCGGTCAGGGTTGGAAATTGCAGACTCGATAACACAGCGTTCGACCCTAGCCATTCATCGACACTCAATCCACCAACTACCTCTTGGACTTTCAATCCTCAGGCTACACAGGCTCGCTCTTTCGCCAGCACAGGACACAGAGTGACGGTAGGGCATTCGATCCTACCCACTCACCACAAAATTCACCACAGTACATTATATGCACCCCCTTTCTGCGAATACATCTGTAAATATTTCGCTATACCCCTGCGGAAGGCAACTGGACACCACAATCATCATCATCAGCACTACCACCGGGAACCGGTCTTGGCCTTATTTAGCAAGTCCCGAGGCTTGTTAAATTTTCCATGATAATTTGTTTTTCTGGCCAAGGTCATTAGTCTTGCGCCACAGGCTCCCCGACGGGGAATCGAACGCCAGTCTCCCGCGTGACCGGCGGGATACTAACCACTATACTATCGAGGAGCCACAATGCTTTCCGCAAATCGAAATCAGTTACCACAGGGCTCGCTTCACAGGCAATATCTGCTGGTGAATGGGGTAAGTTATGCAACTGGGAATATGTTTGGTAAGTGATTCGGCACTGCCCAGACCTCAACAGGTCAACCCCAGTATACACTGAGAGGTTTTGCACAGCACACCCAGGCTATGGCGGCTGCAACCTTTTTCCAAACGCAGGGGGTGTTCCACCAACATGACCTGGAGCGCCGTTATCACAACAGGGCGACGGTGACCAGTTCCACCACAGACAAAGAACCCAGATCCAAGCCACTCGTTCGTCGCATCCTTTAGCTGACCGTATGGTTTCCGGCTTTTGTAACAAAAAGGGGTACATATACGACGAGTGCCCAAAATGGCGAAACACTCCTTTGTGCCGGGAATGCACGTAATATGGGCACGACATTAAGGATTGTCGTGCACATCATATACCGCCACAATGCAGTCCCGGACCTCCACCACAGAATAGGCTACCACACCAGCAGAAGGAGTTCCAGAAGAAGACAAATGTGGGACCACACCAACCCTCTCCACCCAAAAAACCAGAAACATCGAAGCACAGAGTCTATAATATTCGGTGTTGCTGCGAATTTTGTGGCCGTGAAGGTCATATGTGGGAAAAATGCGAATGCCCCATCTCGCCTCAGCCCCACACCCCCCCCCCCCCCCGCCTACATGTTTTTTATCGCCCCCACCGGCCCCCGTCAAGATCACGCAACAATCCCTTAAGGCATCTGAATGCCGCTATGCCCTCTCAAAGCTTCGAAATAGTCGGACCTACGATAACGTCCGCTATGAAGGCAAAACGAACACGAGCGTTAAGATCTCCATTCAAGGCAAGGAAGGTCACCCCATCGATTTCCCTAGCCTTCGTAATCTGTTCATAAAGTTCTACGAAAATTTCAATATTCCCCCTCTTAAATCCAAAACGGACTAACATCTTCTTTTATCACCTTCTCTTCTTCTCCCAACCTCGACTAAGTCGCTATAAAAATTGAACACTGCTTAAAGTCCTTGTACATCATTTGCTTCTACATTCCACCTTCGGAAGCTACCGAGGCATACGAACTCGCTATTGATGCAATCGACCGCTTAATGGAACTGAGTTCTTCCCAAGACGACATTGTAGTCCTGGGCGATTTCAACCTCCCCCATCTCCAATGGACGCTGTCTGCCGATGAATCCCACTATATCTCTAACCCCTCTACTACCAAGGAGTGTCTCTTAATAGACAACCTCACCGACTCTAGCCTTTGCCAAGTCAGCAATATCCTAAATCATTGGGGCAGACAACTTGACCTTTTGTTCACGACAGACGCCTTTAACTCCTCAGTTACCCCTAGTCCCCACATCCTGTCAACTATTGACAACCACCACCCCCCACTTCTCTTATCCTTATACCGCGACTACTCAGCCCACAGCACACCCCCCCCCCCCCCCCCCACCTACCAATATTCTTTCAATTTTCGAAAAGCCAATTTCCGGCTCATAAATGAGTACCTCGGCAATACCGCTTAAATGATATTAGTGTAGAGGTCACTACAGCCTCGCTCTACACAGTAATCTACAACGCCATATGCCTATTTGTCCCATATTCCCGAAACAGGTTATCATTCTCATCGCCCCCTTGGTATAACCGCAGACTCCGCACACTTCGTAACAAGAGGAATAAGTTGTGGAATACCTTCATAAATACGCGTTCTCCTCTGGACTACTCCAACTATCTCGGTTACTTTTACCAATTCACAGAGCTTTATAGCTCCCTCTACCTCAATTACCTTGCCAAAGCTCAACTCAATCTGATCAATGACCCCAAATCTTTCTACCACTTCATCAACTATAAACGGAAATCAGATGCCTATCACAACTCTCTTTTCTACGACTCAACTACTTCATCTGACTCCCATACCATAGCCAATCTTTTCGCGTCCTTCTTCAAACTATCCTTCACGGACGACTCATTCGAAACGAACCCCTCCTACTTTACTGGCATGTCTGAATTCTCCCTTGGCCCACTCATCCCTCTACACATTCAACAACACCAAGTTAAAGAAAAACTTGAACAACTGAAAGACGATTTCAGTCCCGACCCAGACGGACTCCCTGCTATCTTCTTAAAAAATGCTCCTCTTCTCTCTCTCTCTCGCTCGCTTCAATCTTCAATTTATCCCTTGCACAAGGTCCATTCCCCGACATTTGGAAATCCTCCTACATAACCCCCATACATAAAAAGGAGCCAAAAAACGATATATCCAATTATCGTCCCATTGCTAAGCTTTCGCACATTCCTAAACTGTTCGAATGCCTTCTATATGAAGCGTTATGTTTTCGCTGCACACCCATCATCTCTCCTAACCAGCACGGCTTCCTCTCCGGCAGGTTCACTACTACCAACCTCGTCGAATTCACATCCCACACACTCCTTGCCCTAGAAAACGGCGATGAGGTCGATGTAGTCACTACCGACTTTAGCAAGGCCTTCGACAAAATCTCCCATAACCTCATTCTCTTTAAATTATCTTCCCTTGGTTTTGAACCCCTGTTGATTCAGTGGATCTCATCCTATCTCAACTCTCGAACCTGCCGTGTGCGATTTAGATCGACCCTCTCCGAACCTTTTTTTCCAACCTCAGGTGTCCCCCAGGGCAGTCATCTCGGCCCTCTACTATTTATCCTAACCATAAACGACATAGGCACGTGCATCAATCACTCCCTCATCTCGATTTACGCGGATGATACCAACATTTTCAAGACAATCCGCTCTCCCCTGGACTCCTCTCTTCTCCAATCGGATCTTGACAGCTTTTCGATCTGGTGCCAAAATAACTGCCTAGAACTGAATATCGCCAAATGTCACACAATCACCCTCTCTCGGGAACGCTCCCCCACCCTGCCACGTTCCTATCTCTTGCTAGACCAACCGATAACGTCGGTTGAATCGATTCCCGACCTGGGCGTCCTATGCGACAAGGAACTTAGCTTTACCGCACATATCGATGACATAATCCTTAAGGCCAACGCCGACCTTGGCTTTGTAAAACGTTGGTCGAAGGAATTCCTAAACCCCTACGTCACCCGATCACTCTACACAACTTTTGTCCGGCCACTACTCGAATATGCTAGTCAGGTCTGGTCCCCGTATCAAGTGACTCACATTCGCAGGATCGAGGGCGTTCAACGTCGTTTCTTGCGCTTTGCCCTCCGTGGACTAAACTGGGAAAACCCACTCATTCTACCACCATACATAGGCCGGCTCCTTCTAATCAATCTTAACCCACTTGAGGAGCGTAGAATTATTGCTGACATCATCTTTGTCCATCGCCTTCTGTCAGGCTCAATCAATTGCCCAAGCTTGCTCTTCACTTTATCATTTCGTACAAACCCCCGTAATGTGCGGAACCCTCGACGTGCCCGCTCATCACACTTCTTACGGCGCTAACGAGCCCATCTCGCGTATGCTACGACATGCCAACTCTTTCCTCACCTCCTTCGATTTCAACCTCTCCACTCCTGCCCTCAAACGACGTCTCAGAAGAAACCCGTCCTAACCCCGCCCCACCCCAATTTCAACCTCTCCTCCCAGCTATCCAACCCCGACCCCATACCAGTACGTAGACGTGCACCTCACTGTCACTATCTCACAAATGCCGCATTTGCCTCCCCCACATACACTTGCTCTTCCCTAGCCCCCTCCCCCCCTATCGACCCATCATTTTCACCTCCTGGTTTTTCTTTTCTCTTTTTAATTCTACTTCTTACTCTATATTTAAGATAGTCTGTAAGGTTCTTTTTATATTAATTAATTTTAAGTTTAATTTGAGCTTGCATTAAGGAAAATAAATGAGGGTTCTGCCCTCACTAAACAACTACAGGGTGAAGGGGGAAAACATAAAATTTCCAATCAACACCCACCCGTACACGGACTCAAATGGCAATGCTTAAACGTCAACGCCAGAACCCACAGACCTGCACGCTCAACTATGAGTGAAAGGTCAAAAGAATCAAAAGTCCCGGGTCCAAGTCTAACATTCTCAGGGATGTGTGAGCGATTCTGGCTGTCGCAAGACAACCAGAAGCCTGAGTCATGACGAAGGACATACTTATCCTTGTCTCATTTACGCCGGCCTTCCCTCCAGTCTTTTTTTAACTAACTGAACTATCGTTTTTCTAAAAACTCACATTTATGATGAATGTGAAAATGATTAAATATCAAAGTAAATTGAAGAGGTGACTTTAAATTTGCTTTCGGGATAAAAACGCATCCCACACGCTTCTCCCGTCGCGCGGTACCTTGACATTTAATGGTATCTTAAAAAACCTTTTATTTTTCTTTCTTTTGTAAGGAAAATCTACCGATTGTTAGATGGGAGGAGGAAGTAAATAAACGTACATCATACCGCAAGCGGCACAATGATGAAAAACTAGTCTCGGAGGACCTATGATATTTTCGTCATCAGATTTGCTAAGCGGCATCGAGTTCCTGTATTGTGTCCTCTTGTCGTGTGTGCTTTTTCCCGTGAAAACTGTAGCTTTGCAAAGACACGCACTGAAACTGCCCAGCGCTTTTATATCCACGAGTATGGACACTAATCATTGCTTGTTCTGTTATTAACAATTGCATAACCCTTTTACCGTGCAATATTTACAAAAGAAGTGCACGCAACACGTAGTACGAGAGGAGGACCGGAAACATTCACCAGTTGCACTATAAATTGTTTTCCTACTCAACACCTAACCACTTCACTAAACCAAGTGGAGAACAATTTACTTAAACAGACATTCCTGGCAGTGTGATCTTCCCAAGCTTATGCCACTTAATGCCATTCGCAAACATCACAAAGTGTTAAATGAAAAATCTTATTCTAACAGCGTTAGGATTTGCATACACCGCACAACGCCACCGCTTTGTATATCGGTACACACCAAGCTTGAAGTAGACCCTCAAAAGCTCTTCCCTTGCAAACAATTACAAAAGTGCTGATGGTTGTAGGTGAATTAATTCAAACACTAAAAACAACTCCTGTTGATGGAGTATCCTGAAAAAGTAAAGTATTCACATTTATGAATAACAATAGAGGAGGCCATATGGTTATCCCACCACTCGCCTGTTGTCTATTTGAACTTCTATTTTCGTTCTAGTGCTCGTACTTGTGCTGTAAATTAATATACACATGCATATACATATATGCAAAGGTTCGTTGCCAAGTATAGGCCATTGAATTCAACACTTTTGATCACATAATCAATTTAAAGTTCTACCAAGTTGTGAGGCCTCGCTTTCACCCTCTCGATTGAGCAGAGACACTAAGGACTGGTGGGAGGCTCAGGGCGTGAGGCATACTCGTAAATTGTCTAACCCACCAACGCCTACGCATCAGTAACGTTTTTAAGTAAATACATACCACCGTCAAGGATGAGGCCAACGGAGCAAGACTCCAAGTGAATGTGCAAAGGCACAAATGAAGAAATGAAGAAACTAGGAGATAAGAAGATCGCGATATGAGGAGATTGGGAGATGAAGAGATGAAGCAAAGGCAATGAAGCGATGAAAAAACATGAGGATCCAAAGGACGCTTTGAATTATTGCCGGCGTGAATGTGTAATCAATTTTACAGGACCCATAAAATTTGAAAACGTGTAAAGGATACGGCATTGGATTCCGTCCTTACGACTTTGCAGGAGTTTCATTTTCGGTGCTTATTTCTTTTGTGGTTTTCCAGTATTACTCCGACGAAGATAAAAAAGGACTCACAGCTTAAAAAAGGAAAAAAAACATCCCTGCGAAAATAAAAATTCCCAAGGACCTTACCCCATTTAAGTTTACAGCATTCACTCAGTCAAAACTTTGTCAAATTACTTCGACTGATGGGCCGCTCTCGAAGAAATACTTTGCAACACCTTGAGCTCTCTAATACGGGTAATAACAAAGAAAAAAAAAAAAGAAAAACAAAAAAACGCAAAACAAAAGAAAAACAAGTTTGAACCTCTGTGGTATGCAGCCTGCGTGACATGAGTCGGTTTATGGTAGGAAGTTATTTAAACACCTCAGATAAGGTATACGGGTTGAGAGATCCTGTGGTTTGCTTTTAGTTTTGACCTTTATTTTGCCTTTTGGCCATCTCCTTGGGGCGTGTGGGCAGCTGATTCGAACTGGATTGTGCATGGAAACGGATGACAAAAAGGGTATAAAATTAAATCCCCAAAACGAAGGCAAATCCATTAAGAACATCTTCTCAACTGGCGCCACACCGCATCAGGTTTCCTTGTAACAAAATCTGTTGATGTCCCCCATGATGGCAGCCCACGCGAATGATTGTAACCTATTATCCGTGAAGAAGCATTTTAAGATACCACAGAGGCGAGTAAAATAATACGATTTTCTCTTATTCGTTGTTATCCTGCTTCAAGACCGAACACTCCAAGGGCCTGCTAGTTCTCGGACGCCATGCTCCACAGATATCATATATCCTATCAACATCCCACCACTGTGCATTACCATATACCTGATGCGTACCGAGTCGTCTGCATCCTGCTAGAGGGTAGCAGCTATAAATTATCCATCCTGACCAGCGTATTGATTGCATAACAACGACACATCTGTACATATCGATGTTGTCCATCTGTGGACGACATCATTCTTATCGTCCTTCCTTCTTGGAACGTATTTCCTTATCCAATTTCAAGTTTATTATGTCTCATCCGTATCCCGGTACCCACAGCGTCGTTTTTCCTTGCCAACCGCCCTATTTCCTCCATTTCTTATTACTGTCATGTCAATGGGATTTTCTCAATTGAAAATTGACTAGTAGTTTATTGATGCTGCAGAATAGGTATAGGTAACTAGCACGTTCTAGCCCTGACGGTTCCTGAATACAAATATATGATGGTATCCATATATGAGTACATCCACTACAGGAATCTGAGCCACAAAGAACGGAAATAGATACTCAACTTGAAGAAATTAGAAAAGTCTTATCTCAGATTAACATCGTTTCAATCAAACCGATGACCAAGGACCTCGATATTATGAAAACACTATAACATCTGTTCATTGTACCGGTATAAATGGCTTCCTGTTTAACTCGCTGAACCTCCCACACAATGCCCCTTAAACGAAAACAACAAACAGACACTAAAAAGGAAGGGCAGCACAACTTTGCCACCTCCATCTCTTATCCTTCTAGGTTGATCTGCTGTTCTATGCCAACCCATCCACGGAGGATGCGGAATGGAAAACAAGAAGGTGCGTTTCCTTAGCTATCGAGTTAGACAAAAGGGAAAAGTGCAAACCACGGCAAGGGTACACAGTCACTATTCTAAGAATCAGTTATTTACACTACGAGCGCGCCAAAGGATTTATGATACCCTTGACGGTAGCAGTATGGTCTGATGACAAAGTGACACCAAGGATGAAGTCTTGTTAAAACAGTCGTAAGGCAAGGGAGAGTAAAAGCAATAGGAATTTATCAGAAAGGACGTTTCAAAGTGTCATGTCGCTTCGACTCTAATGTATACCAACAGTATTAATAATGTGGTTACTTAATTAATAATGTGGCCCTGCTCCCGGCTATAGACTCATCAGTGTTAAATTCCTGAGATTCCAACAGTAAAATCGTTTCAGAAGACTTGTCGGTTACTAGAAATTTCGCCAAAAAGTATCAGTTAGCTTAAAGCGTCAAGTAGCACCCTTGTTACACGAGAAAACTACCACCCCCAAATATTTACCCATAGGGGCCACCCCCACAATGATTGGATCCATTTAATATAAATTTTCAAGTCTTGATTAACTTTTGATACTTCAACACACCATGTTTAAAAACTGAAAGCAGGAACAATTTAGAACCCAGGTAGCCACATCTGGAAAAACTCTATGATGGCCTGAAAAAGTAGACAACTGTTGTACGGAATAAGTAGTATTATTCATAAAATAAGCAATTTCGTGAAAATGATACCAATAAGATATACAAAAATATCTTTGGTATCATTGACCACATAAGTTACTTAGTAATAGTAATAAGCAAGTGCAGATGATCAATCAGGAATCGCAATGTAAACATTCATCCTAAATCTTCAGTAAATGCACTGCGATGCACGCATCATAAAACGTGTTTAGATTACAACTATACATTGTGAGTCCTGATTAAAGTGGGCCACAAGTGAAGATACAAGTTGATTAGGATCATGATGCACACATCCCAAGTAATAAACCAGTGCCGACGATCAATTGGGAATCACAATGTAAGCATTCGTCCTAAATCTTCAGTAAATGCACAGCGATGCACGCATCATAAAAGGTATTTAGATTACATTGTTGATCCTGATTAAAATGGACTACAAGTGAAGATACAAGTTGCTTAGGATCGTGTTGCACACAGCCCAAGCAAGAAACAAGTGCTGACGATCAAATAGGAATCGGAATGTAAACAATTCTCCCAAATCTCGGGTAATGCACTGCGATGCACGCATCATAAAGGATATTTAGATTACAGCTATACATTCTGAGTCCTGATTCAAATGAGCCACAAGTGAAGATACAAGTTGCATAGGATCGTGTTGCACGCATCCCAAGTAAGAAACAATGTAAATATTCGTCCTAAAGATTGAGAAAAGCCACTGCGATGCACACGTCATAAAGAATGTTTAGATTACAGCCGTTCATAGTGATCCCTAATTGTAGTGAGACACGTGAGGACACAACTTGTCTGGGACAATGAAGCACACATCCTACGTAATGAGAAATTACCGTCTGTATTGAATATGATGAAGTCAACGCAGAAAGATACGCGACAATTCGGAGAGAGACAATGAGGCTCTTCAAACGCAAAAAACGCGAATGGGAGAAGACTAGGATCGAAAAAATCCTAGAAAATTCTAGGGCAAAGAACATCAGGGGTATGTATGTCGGCATAAATTCAATTAGAAATGGCTACCGAGGAAGAGCCAAAATAATTCGAGACGCAAACGGCTGTCTGGTCACAGAAACAAACAATGTCGTGACAAGATGGAAGCAGTACTTTGAAAACCTGCTCAATGTACGCACCCATCAACCACAGATAAATGTACCAAGCGTACATACAGCTGAGCCTCAGATCCCAGAGCCGTCTCTCAACGAAGTTGTAGACGCAATAAATCGATTGAAAATCAACAAGGCTCCCGGAGTCGACTGCATACCGGCAGAGCTTGTGAAGCATGGAGGAGAGGCAACCGCTCGAAAGATCCACCAGCTCATCCAAACAATATGGGATAAGGAAGTCACTCCGGAAGAATGGAAAACCTCAATAGTCATCCCCATTTTCAAAAAAGGCGACAGATCTGACTGTGAGAACTACAGAGGAATATCATTGCTCCCAACAGCATACAAAATATTAACAAATGTCATTCTGGCGAGAATCACACCTTACGCAGAAGAGATACTGGGAGACTACCAATGTGGATTCCGTAGGAACCGGTCAACAAGCGACCAAATGTTCACAATAAGACAACTGTTGGAAAAGAAGTGGGAATACGGAGAGACGGTTCACCAACTGTTCGTTGACTTCAAAAAAGCCTACGACTCAGTCGCAAGGCAGAGACTCTACCATATTCTAGTTGAGCTGGGAGTCCCAAAAAAATATGCCGCGCTCATTCAAATTTGCATGAACGAAAACAAAGGGCGAGTTAGAATAGAAAACCACCTCTCAGAACCATTTGAAATCCGGGACGGACTAAAGCAGGGAGATGGTCTATCGCCGTGTCTCTTTAACCTTGTGCTCGAGTATGTCATCAGAAAGGTACAAGACGACAACATGGCCGGATCATCCCTGAACGGGGTCACACAAGTGCTCGCATATGCGGATGACATCGCCGTTCTGGGCGATAATCTAGAGACTGTTAGTAAAAACTGTGAAATCATCATGCAAGCGGCAGAAGAGGTGGGCCTAGAAATAAATGAAGACAAAACAAAATACATGATTACGGCGAGAGCAGGTGGGTCTCAGAGAACACATATAAACGTCAGAGGTAAGATCTTTGAAAAAGTTAAAGAATTTAAATATCTGGGAACGATACTGACGGCCAGTAACGAAATGTCGAAGGAAATTAACAAGAGACTGCATGCCGGCAACGCGAGTTGGCACGCAGTCAGTAAACTGCTGAAATCCAGACTGCTATCACGTAACATAAAGCTCCGTGTCTATAGAACCATAATCATGCCAATTGTTCTATATGGATGCGAAACATGGGCTCTCACAAAACGGGAAGAAAACAAATTCCGTCTATTCGAGAATAAAGTTTTGAGAGGCATCTTTGGAGGTAAATATGACGAGGAGGCAGGACAATGGAGGAGACTCCATAACCACGAATTGGAAGAACTATATCGCAAACCTACAATAGTGAGAGTAATCAAGTCGCGAAGATTAAGATGGGCCGGACACGTGGCGCGAATGGGGAACGATAGGACCGTGCATAGAATTCTTGACGGTAGACCAACGGGAAAGAGACCGGTAGGACGGCCGCGACGGAGATGGCGGAACAATGTTAGGTTTGACCTTGAGGAGATCGGATCGAATGGTGAAGCGTGGAAGGAGAGTGCCCAGGACAGGGAAGGATGGCGAAGCCGAGTCGGTGAGGTCATGAACTTCCGGGTTCCTACAGGCCAATAAATAATAATAATAATAATTGCAATGTAAACATTTGCCCAAATCTTAAGTACACAAAGAATGCGCTACCATGAATGCATCTTAAACGATGTTTAGATTACAACCGTCGATAGTGTGTGGTGAACTGTGGGGGTTCTCTATACCACATGGAGAACCAACCCACAATGCCAACCAATCTTGATCGCTAACAGCGCGTCACCTCAACCTAACTCCCCATTCAAAACCTGCAATACACACATACGCAACCACGCAAAACCTGCAAGCGCAGCCATCCCAATATGCAACAGCATCCGTCCCCCAATTTACCACGAACCCATTTCCCAAGCTGAAATAAATGCATATTCCAATTTACAACGGAATATTAATCATCTCCCTCAATTACATCACCCCACATACATTTTCCCAAAATTGCTTCGGTCAATTCTTTACTTAAGTTATATTCCTTCCTTGCGACCAAGCAATCCTAATTTCCCCGAAATTCATATGCTGTAATAAAACGCATATTCAAACCTACAACGGAACATTAACCATCACCACCAACTATACCGAGCGGCATACATTTCCCCGAAATTGCTTCGGTTAATATCTTACCTAAATGATATTCCTTGCTCGCACCCAAGCAATTCCAATTTCCCCCGAAAACCATTTCGGTTCATTTCCTCCTTAAACTAGACTTCTCGCTTGCAACCAAGCGACAGCTAATTTTCCACGAAACGATCACAACAATCAAGACCCTTGATCATACTTGGCTATGCCGCCAAAACCAATTTCCCGGTATGCACAACCAACGAATCCAACTCAGTTTATACGGCGAGGATTAGCTGGAACTGAATTCCCTATGCAAGCAATTCCCTTCAAGTTCCTAGTAAGTGGCAGTGAGTTTATTTCTGCCATGACTCAACCGCCACGACGCGATGAATAGATTCTTTCCATTCATTAGCCAGCCGAGATCCAACCGCCACCAGGGCCACACCGCCGCCTGCAAGCATTTTGTTCAGTTTCAATTTTTCCATTCGATCTACTCAGTCGGTGTTGACGTAGTGTATTTCGGGAGTCGGTCGTCAGAACCTGACGCGCGTTTTGGCCACCTTGCCTTTGGCAATCCTCGCGTATCAAACCGCCTTTTGTAATATAGCGCGGCGCAACTCGGGTCACTGTTAGGAGCATGCGGATTTACCCAACCACCAGATGCCGGAGGTCGTGAAGTGTCTCGACACGTTATTTTCGAAAGTCCGCATTCGCTGTTAATCGAGTTGAATTGCAAAAATGGCGCTCAGGGAATCAAACCCAAACCAAAACTAAGTGCTCTCGGAACCGTGGTTAAGTGAAATATAGTACTAGAGTAGTCCTAAATAAAAGGGGGAATTAATCGATAAATAAACATATGAAAAACTGAAGAAATAAAAGACTGAGTTCAACGAAGTCCGGG
Organism: Microdon myrmicae; assembly: GCA_963931805.1. Classification (NCBI taxonomy): domain Eukaryota; kingdom Metazoa; phylum Arthropoda; class Insecta; order Diptera; family Syrphidae; genus Microdon; species Microdon myrmicae. Next base: position 10,264,042 of record OZ007500.1, on the reverse strand, counting down.
TGTCTCATTTGTGGTGTTTCCTCCTTGCGGATGACGGTTTCGCATCCGGTTTTCAGGTGCTCGCAACGTGCCCGAAGTGCGATCTTCTAGTGGATGGCCGCCAGTGAATAACTTCAATGTATGACCCAATCAATCAAACTTTTGGAATAATTGCAAACGATCTAAACCGGCCCAGTGGTGACTGTTCCCTGGCTCGCTATTACCCGCAACTATTCGCCGTTCCCCGGATTTCTGTCGGTGGGTGAGAGTGAACCCCGTGCCGCACGTTGACAGCCATACTTTAACCCCCACAGAACCAGAAAAGCAAAGGGTTGGCAAAACTCAAAGAAAGAAAGAAAATGCACAGGTCAGGGAACGATGGCGCAGCCGCAGTGAAGTCATGAACTTCCGGGTAGCCATAGGCCAATAAATAATAATAATAAATAGTAAATATGACACGTTCTCCTCCCTAAGGGATGAAATAACAACCCATTGGGCAGTCATGAAAAGACTACACAACAACAGTAGTCAAATGCAAAAAAGTAAAAGTGACATGGCCAGAATCGTTGCTGTCTCCCTCTCGCAAGAGCGAGCGCATGGAACATTACTGAAAGAGAAGTACCTCCCGTGACCACTGAAGAGGTACTCTTGGCTGCAAGGGTTGTTAAAAAAACAAGACCCCGGGACTGGATGGTATTCCTAACGCTGTAGTGAAGGCTGCTTTAACAAAAAGGCCGGAAGTCTTCAGCGGCTTCTTCACGACCTGCCCCCAAACAGGACACTTATCTCAACGACAGAGAAAACACCGGCTTGTGCTTTTACCAAAAGGAGTCTAGAATCCAGAATCGCCGTGGTCCTACCGACCGTTGTGCATGTTGGACACAACAGGGAAACTGATTGAGCGAGTAATTGCCACTCCCCTGGAAAAATTCACTGAGGGGATATCGGGGCTCTCTGAATGGCTGTATGAGTTCCGGAAAGTTAGATAAACCGGTGAGGTACTATCTGTGGTGTGCGACATCGCTCGCAATGCGATAGCTGGAGCACGATGGCTAGGAGGTACGACAAAACATTGCGTCGTGTTGACACTAGACGTTAAAAATGAATTTAACTCGGTAAATTGGAATCGGATTCTAGAAGCGGTGGGCGATCTACAAGTCTCACCCTACTTGGCGCTTGTACTAGCAAACTATCTCTCGGATAGAAGACTGCTCTATGACACAGACGAGGGACCACAGGAATATAAAATAACAGCGGATGTGCCCGAGTGGTATGTATTAGGTCCGCTGTTATGGAATATCATGCATGATGATCTGCTCAGGGTTAATGTACCAGAAGGAGTTAGAATCATTGAGATGATTTGGCAATAGTGGCCGTAGCGAAACATCTAGATGACCTGGAGAATATTTGCATTCCAGCAATCCAGAGCATTAAATGCTGGCTAGATATGGCCGGACTGAAACTAGCCGCACATAAGACGGAGACAGTTTTTATAAGCAGCCGCAAGAAACTTGAACACCTTAATTTGGAAATAGACGGACAGACCATCAGATCCAGTCGCTATATTAAATATCTTGGTGTTATATTCGACACTAGCTTGGCCCTCAAGGAGCACCTGAGGAAAACGGGTGAAAAAATGACAAGAGTATGAAAAGTTTAACGAGGCTGCTACCCAATGTCGGTGGACCCCGGCACCACACAAGGAAACTGATAACCAGCATCAACACTTCTGTAGTGAGCCTAAATCACTGCTCCCAGCCAATCCCCATTATTACCTATAATCCCAATCTTGTGGCCATAGTGAAATATACGAGCGACAAATTAAACCAAAAGTTAATTTGTCGCACATTGATACAATTCTCAATTACCCTACCATTTATCCATAATCCCAAGCATATTCCCCAATTGAATCATATGCACGACGAATTTAACCGCAAGTCCATTTGTCGAGCATTGATTCAATTCCCAATAACCATTAACATTATAAAATGCCTAATTCTAAATGCATTTCATAATTTCTCCTTCCGGGAATTTGTTCAACCAAATTCCTATCCACTTCCCAGAATCCCATTCCAATTAAAGCACACAAAATCTTGTTTGTGCTTCTTGGAATTTTTAAGTAAAATTGTTAACCAATCTCAGTCGTCACAGAGTATAAAGGGCGGCACATTTTGGATTCGTGATCAGTCGAAATCCAGAAGCCGAGACCTACGGCAAAAAAGTAAAGAATAAAATAAAGTTAAGCCCACCAAAAAAAAAACTTTTTTTTTGCCCACTAAAAGTAGTACGGGTATCATCATCCATAGCGGCCCGGGTTGTCGGCCATACAACGGCAAAATAGGACGCCCATCACCTGGCGGGGACAGCTCCTGGAATGACCAGGTCAAAAGGGGCGCCCGCTAGAAGTTCGACCACATCAGGACCAATCTGGCCATCAAAAACCCGCAGGACTCTTCGTAACGGAGTCATGGGGATCCAACAGGCCATCAGTAACCGAAAGCAGCCCAAGCGGACCTACCTTAAAGACACGGAGGTAAGCCAAAAAGGACAGTTACTCCGGCAGGAGTAACAGAATACATGCTGAGTTCCAAACAAGCATGGTCCGTAGCAAATGATATCCTATGTGACATGATGCAGCAGTTGCGACGCGACGAGCGGAGTAGCAGGTAAACTCCGACCCGCACCGCGATGGTATATCTAAAAGAACATTCCGCAGGGATCAACAGAAATATGTGCCTGGCGGAAGGTGGCTTTACTCGGTGAAAATCCGGCATGCCTTGGATCGGTCCAGAGGTGTCTTTTGAAGATCTCCACCTTTCTACCGAAACAAAAACAAAAAACATGGTGAAAAGCTAGGGTAGTCGATATATGTTCCGATGGCTGATTGTAAATCAAGGATAAAAAGTAATTTAAAATGAGGTTAAAAAAAATTCAAATATTCTACACGATTGCGAAGAAGACGAGTTGATGTTCAACCGGTGAACGAAATGGGTTGTATTGTAGATATTTTGGTAGTCGATCATTAAGCTCGGACCGAAACGATCATTTTAAAACACGGCCGTTCGTTTCAAAACAAAAAGCAAAAGAATCGTATAATAATTTTAAGTAAGACGTGTATATAGTCGTATATTTTGTGGTTTCCTTGTCGCTTTAGTGAGTGTGTCTGTATTGTGCGAAATGCCGAACTACTAACTAGAATATATACAAAAAATGTATATAAAAATAAATGAAATATGTTAAAATAATCAATGTACAAAAAACAATCTCACGAAAACCTCGGTAGTCGTAGGCGTGATGCGCCGACACTACCACAAGGCACTAACTCATCAAGAAAACACCGACTCGGCAAAAAGAAGACGTAGGGAAAAACGGAAAAGGCGGGATATACGCGTCGGCACGTGGAATGTTCGAACGTTATATAAACCAGGCGCGATACAGACGGTGGTAGACAACGCGATATAATATAAAATGGACATCGTCGCGCTTCAGGAAATCCGACTCCCACATCAAGTAATCGAAACCAACGGGATTACACTGGCGTGCGGAGGTACCGATACACATAACACCGGAACCGGCTCTATCATAAGCAAGAAGATTACGCCTCATGTAAAAGATGTGGAATTCATTAAAGACCGAATGTCGGTGCCAAAAATACAGGGCCCATGGTACAATTATGTATTTATAAAAGTACACGTTCCAATACAATCTACCCACGAAGAAACGAAAGACACGTTCTACGAGACCCTAGAGGAAGTATTTGATGGGATCTCATCATTCGATGAAAATTGAAAAGGAAGATATCTTCCAATCAACTATAGCTAAAGAAAGCCTACACGACGTTTCAAGTGATAATGGATTTCGAATTATCACGTTCGCGGCGTCAAAAGATCTGGTAGCGAAAAGCGCGATTTTCAAGCACAAGGAAATTCGTAAAGCCGCATGGATATCACCCGACGGCTTAACACGTAACCAAATAGACCACTTTCTCATAAACAAAAGACACCATTCGTATATATTTGATGTAAGATCATATAGAGGAGCAGATTGCGACTCCTGTTACACCTCGCTACACAACCCCTCTCAAACATCCTTCAAACATCCTCACAACTAACATTCATATTGCACACAAAGCAATACACAAACAATTAACTGCCGCCTTTTCCCAATTAATATTCATATCGCATACGTTGATATTTATTCATTCATACCCACCTTCCAAAGCTAAAACGCTTATCATGTATCATCAATCAAACAATTGACCCACTTTCCAAGGCCACTCGCCACATGCATTCTGCTGCACATTCAAAAACCAAAAACTGCTCGCGGACCTACACGGTTTCATATTTCGAGTGCATTTTGTTGCTTCATGCCCGAAAATAAGTGTCATACAAGTTATATGACACGGTCGGTGCCTTCAAAAGCTATTAGCGACGACTTAATTGAGGGTGGATCAAAATGTAGAGATCTGCGAAAGGACAGACACAGCAACTGAACGATACGATTTGAACGTGGAGCAAAGTACTATAATTGGTTCGGTCATTGCCACTACAAATGAATGAATGTTTAAGCGGATGCCGTTGCACCGTGGGCAGGGCAAAGTGAGCGTTAATGATAATTTAGAAATGCGAATGACTCGTGCCAAGCAATTAGCCTAAAAATGGGACATACGTTCTAGATCAAAGTCCAGGCTGAGGTAGACGCATCGTCTGCACTACCTCACCAATAATTCAGGTATAAAAGGGTGGTTGCGAATGGACAAGAGCGCAGAACTAATCAATCCAGCAAAAGGTTGCAGCCCTGCAACGGTACAGCGGCTCTTTTGTTTTGATTAGGTTAGAGTAGTAGGTGAACAAAAGTGATACCTGTAACATATTGCAGAAAAGTTGTTCAAATAAAAGTAAACCAAGAAACAAGAGCTTTTAGTTTTCTTCTCGAATGGAAAATCAACTTACTTGCTATAGTAAGTGCCGAAGCTAATAACTCACCTATCAGGACACCTGCCGAAGCCAACAACTTACTCACCAGGAAACCTACCAGAGCCAACAGGTAACTACTTATTGTTATTCCCCAAAAAATACCCTCATAGGAAGGAACTTCCAAAGGAAAGCTACCCAAATAAAACTAGACTAGATAATGAGTACCTAGTTTCCCTTGACTGGAAACGCGCTAGAGCGAATGGGCAAATATATTAAATTAATAACCTCGGAGGAGTATCCCCCGAGAGATAACTAACTTCATATCACGATAACTAAATATTAAATGTTGTACAATTATATACAACATCATCATCATCATCATCATCATCATCATCATCATCATGATCATCATCATCATCATCGGCACTACAACCGGGATCCGACCTTGGCCTTATTTAGCAAGTCCTGAGGCTTGTTAAATTTTCTATAATGATTGATTTTTTTCCGGGCAAGGTCATTAGTCTTGCGCCAGAGCCTCCCCGACGGGGAATCGAACCCCGGTCCCCCGCGTGACAGGCGGGTATACTAACCACTATACTATCGAGGAGCTAATTATATAGAACACTCAGTGCATTTTCTAGTCATGGGCAAAATCAGGAGTAGGCTCGCAGCAAACCCACATGGGCAGTCACGGGAGACGAGCAAAAAATTCGACATTGATAAAAAGACCTGCCCAAAAGGACTGAATATCAAGACGAACTAACGCTTAGATTTAGCATTCTAGAGAATGGGAGCAGTGAGGAAGAGGCATCCAATAGTGCGGACCATAAATGGACATCGATCAGAGACACAATCAAACAAACAGCCCAAAAGGTATTAGGATTTAAGAAAACAATTAAGTCAAAACCGTGGTTTGACGTTGAGTGTAGGGCAAAGATCGAAGAACGTAAACGCCTCAGAGTGATCCACTTAGAAAGATACGATGAAGTCAACGCAGAAAGATACTCGACATTTCGGAAAGAGACAATGAAACTTTTCAAACGCAAAAAACGCGAATGGGAGAAGACTCGGATCGAAAAAATCCTAGAAAATTCCAGAGCAAAGAACATCAGAGGTATGTACGAGGGTTGCCTTCTATATTTCGGGATTAGAGAACAAAAACAAATATTGATCATCGAAAATCACTTTATTGTTTTTCAAAATATTCCCCATGAAGATCTATACACTTTTGCATGCGTTGAACCGATTGTCGAAGCACTTTTGCCACTCTGATTGAGGTATCTCAAACACATGCATTCTGAATGCAGCAACCGCTTCTTCAGGTGTCGAAAAACGTTGACCTCTCAGTTTGTTTTTTACGTACGGGAATAAAAAGAAGTCATTCGGTGCCAAGTCAGGACTATACGGCGGATGACCCATCAAATCGATGTTTTGGGTGCTCAAAAATGCAGTTGTCGCAGCCGATGTGTGAGAGCTCGCATTGTCGTGGTGAAGAGTGATCCGTCTTCGGCGGTTGGTTTTCCTGATTTCTTGGAAGACAACTGGCAAACAAATGGTTGTGTACCACTCAGAATTGGCTGTTCTGCGTTGTTCTAGTGGTACGGTTGCGACATGTACAGTTTTTCCTAAAAAACAGGCGACAATTTGCTTGGAAGTGCTTCGTGCGCGAACAACTTTTGTTGGATTTGGCTCATCTTGAAACACCCAGACAGTCGACTGCTGTTTACTTTCGGGCTCATACGCGTAAATCCACGATTCATCACCTGTCACGATGTCATAGACGTGTTTCGAAGCACCGCGACCGTATTTTTTGAGCATTTCTTGCGACCAATTGACACGAGCCTTTTTTTGGGCGATTGACAAATTGTGTGGGATCCAACGCGAACAAATTTTTTTGACAGTCAAATGTTTATGCAATATTGAATGTATGCTGGTCCCACTATCGCCTAAGGTTGTCTCAATCTCACGATAGGTCACATGACGATCTTCCAATATCAGTTCGCGCACAGCATCAATGGTTTTCGGAACAACAACTGATTTTGGACGACCTTCACGAAATTCATCTTGGAGTGAACTACGACCACGATTGAATTCACCATACCATCGATAAACACTGGTCCTTGATGGAGCTTCATCGCCAAAAATTGAATTAAGTTCATCCATGCACTGTTGCTGAGTTAATCCACGCCGAAAGTGTTGACGATTTAATTCCATTTTTGGGCCGAGATGAACATGAATTTACAGTTACTGTAAACAACACAAATAGCGCTCGTATGTCAAAACGTTCTGAGTGCGTATAACCTCAAAAATGTCCAACTTTACGACAGAGCTGTCAATTGCCGGATTGCAACACTAGGGTTGCCAAATCCCGAAACATAAGAGGCAACCCTCGTATTCCGCCATAAATTCAATAAGAAATGCCTACAGAGGGAGAGCCAAAATAATCCGAGACGCAAATGGCTGTCTGGTCACAGAAACAAAAAATATCGTGACAAGATGGAATCAGTACTTTGAAAACCTGCTCAATTTGCACACCCATCAACCACAAATAAACGCACCAGACATACATACAGCCGAGCCTCAGATCTCAGAGCCGTCTTTCAACGAAGTTGTAGACGCAATAAATCTATTGAAAAACAACAAAGCTCCCGGAGTCGACTGCATACCGGCAGAGCTTGTAAAGCATGGAGGAGAGGCAACCGCTCGAAAGGTCCACCAACTCATCAAAACAATATGGGATAAGGAAGTCACTCCGGAAGAATGGAAAATCTCAATAGCCGTCCCCATTTGCAAAAAAGGCGACAGATCTGACTGCGAAAATTACAGAGGAATATCATTGCTGCGAACCACATACAAAATACTAACAAATGTCATACTGGCGATAATCACACCGTATGCAGAAGAAATAATGGGAGACCTCCAATGCGGATTCTGTACCAACCGGTCAACAGGCGACCAAACGTTCACATTAAGGCAACCGCTGGAAAAGAAGTGGGAATACGGAGAGACGGTTCACCAAGTTTTCGTTGACTTCAAAAAAGCCTACGGCTCAATCGCAAGGCAAAGATTTTACCATATTGTAGTTGAGCTGGGAATCCCGGAAAAATATGCCGCCCTCATTCAAATCTGCATATACGAAAACAAAGGGCGAGTTAGGATAGAAAACCACCTCTCAGAACCATTTGAAATCCGGGACGGACTAAAACAGGGAGATGGCCTCTCACCATGTCTTTATAAATTTATGCTCGAGTATGTCATCAGAAAGGGCTCCTCGATAGTATAGTGGTTAGTATACCCGCCTGTCACCCGGGAGACCGGGGTTCGATTCCCCGTCGGGGAGCCCCTGGCGCAAGACTAATGACCTTGCCCAGACAAAATAAATCATTATGGAAAATTTAACAAGCCTCAGGACTTGCTAAATAAGGCCAAGACCGGTTCCCGGTTGTAGTGCCGATGATGATGATGATGTCATCAGAAAGGTACAAGCTGATAACATGGGCTGGTCATCCCTGAACGGGGTCACACAAGTGCTCGCTTATGCGGTGATATCACCGTTCTGGGCGATAATCTAGAGACTGTAATTAAAAACTGTGAAATCATCATACGATGGCAGAAGAGGTGGGCCTAGAAATAAATGGAGACAAAACAAAATACATGATTACGGCAAGAGCAGGTGGATCTCAGGGAACATATATAAACGTCAGAGGCAAGATATTTGAAAAAGTTAAAGAATTTAAAATTCTGGGAACAATACAAAAGCCCGCATTCCGGTAACGCCAGTTGGCACGCAGTCAGTAAACTGCTGAAATCCAAACTGCTATCACGTAAAATAAAGCCCCATGTCTATAGAACCATAATCATGCCGATTGCTCTATACGGATGCGAAACATGGGCTCTCACAAAACGGGAAAAAAAGCAAATTCCGCGTATTCGAAAGTAAAGTTTTGAGGGGTATCTTTGGAGGTAAATATGACAAGGAGGCAGGACAATGGAGGAAACTCCATAACCACGAATTGGAAGAGCTATATCGCAAACCTACAATAGTGAGAATAATCAAGTCGCGAAGATTAAGATGAGCCGGACACGTGGCGCGAATGGGCAACGATAGGACCGTGTGTAGTATTCTTGACGGTAGACTAACGGGAAAGAGACCGGCCGGACGGCCGAGACGGTGATGGGAGGACAATGTTAGGTTTGACCTTGAGGAGGTCGGATCGAATGGTCTAGCGTGGAAGGAGAGTGCACAGGACAGGGAACGATGGCGGAGTCGAGTCGGTGCGGTCGTGAACTTCGGGGTTCCTACAGGCCAATGAATACTAATGTTAAAATAAGACTTGATTTACAATAAAGTCAAATGCAAACTAAATAATAAGAAAGTGTGTGTTATATTTGACTAAAGTGTTTGTGGCATATATATATTGTAGCGAGCTTAGGGTTCGCTGGATTAATTATTTTAAAATAAATAAGAGCCGTTAAATCGATACAACACTTTATTAGTCCGTAATACAACCGTTGCTTTTTACCGTACACATAATGATTTCCTTGTAAACACTTTCTACTTCTTACTCGAGACTTTCGCTTCCGCACGTATCGCTTGCTTCACTGCCTTACTTATGACTCCTCTCCATGGTCTGTGTGCGACGTATTTATACCGTTCCCTCATTCTGATTCGGCGTTTCATTTCCGTCCGTTCCATAATCTCGACTTTTCTATTCCAGTTTTCCAGTACTTCCTAAAATAATCTAGCACTTTGTTTCGGACTTCCTCGAAGATTCCAGTACTGATTGTCATATGCGTCACACTACCCTCCGCCTAGATTAGTTCGTCCCGAACTAAGTTCACTGGTCTCCCGGGCCAACAAAAGCCGCCAGTCGGTCGCGATGCACCACTTTCATCTTGGCGTTCGGCGGTGGAAGTTCTTGACCTTCTTCCAAATTTTCTACTGCTCTCCTTTTCGCGTCAGCTCTAGCCTGCCGCCATTTTTCCTTTTCCTGCCGACGGAATTCCTCTTGCATTTGATGGATCTCATGCGAATAGTATAAGAGAAAATGCATGTGCACACCCTTAAGCTCTTCTGGAGTTTGCACATCACGTAAGCGGTCTAGATCTTCATCTTTACTTACACGCGTATCATCTGGTATTGGAGCATCTGTCGATTTCATAACCGTATCCAACCGGTAGTCCCGCATCTTTTCAAATAACTGGAGCGGTTTGTTCTTTGGAGCTGACAGTAAACACCAGCGTGCGTCGTAGTAATAGACTTTCCATAGATCGTCGCACGTTAATTCTGGTTTCACGTGTTCTTCTCTATAGAACGCAATGAACTGCACTTCTAGTTGTTGATTACGCCTACAAGCTAGGGCTTGCTTGATCTTTCCCCCCGTATTTGGTGGCTTACAATAGCGGTCTCGACCTCCAACATCCGTTGATCTCTCTTGTTCGGAAACAGTTGATTTACAAAACGCCTGTTTGTAAATCCATTCAGCTTCATCTTGTAGCTCGTTGGGTCCCTCTGGAACAGGCGTAACCGGAACTTCGCGTAATTGCATTCGCTCAGGAATATCCGTTTTACGGATTTCATTGTACAAATCCGTAAAGTGACCCTTATCCAATTCATCATTGAAATGTTTTGCCGCCTCAGTTTCCCTGTGACTACGTTCAGAGCGGTGTTCAACATCGTCTTCGTCGTCGAATAGCTGTTCTTCTATAGCCTCACGTGCTGAGCCTTCATCGACGTAATGCCCCTCTCCATCACTTTCTTCATCCTGTGTACGACGCAGACGCTTGGAACGCTATCTGCCTTCGACTTTCAAACCAAGATTCTCTTCAATAAGGTCACTGTCGTCGTCTTCCTCTCCAACACTTTCTTCGTCCTGTGTACGACGCAGACGCTTGGAACGCTTTCTGCCTTCGACTTTCAAACCAAGATTCTCTTCAATAAGGTCACAGTCGTCGTCTTCCAGTCGGTCGTCCAACTCGTCATCATCATTGTAAATCCGTTTCAGGGAACGGCCTGAAGCTTCAGTGTCTTCACCATCACTGCCGCCCTCTTCAATCGGGTTATCATCGATGAGATCCTTCAGTTCTTCATATAACACATCATCGTCATCTTCCTTCTCTTCCTCACTGCTGTCGGGCATAGCTTTGCTCTTCTTGAGTTTCTTCCTTTCATGTGGCTCCAATTTCTCCTCATCCTCAGATTCCTCCGCTTCCGAGTCCCAGAATTCTTTCATACACTGCCTTTGGGCATCCAATTTTGCCATAAACTCTGAAGCTCGCGCGTCCAATTTTGCATTAACGTCTGTAGCTCGCGCATCCAATTTTGCGTTAACGTCTGCAGCCCACGCATCCAATTTTGCAGCTCGCGCATCTAATTTTGCCTTAAAATGTGCAGATCGCGCGTCCAATTTTGCCACCACCATCCTGAACATCTCCGAAATGTCCAACGGTGGCGAACTCTTCTCCATTACATTGGCACCATCTTGACTCGCTGTTTCTTCTCCAACCGGACAGTGTGGCCTACTCGTAAAAGCATCTGTGCCGACATCAATATCCTCATCTTCTATTGGTGCTTGCATACGCTGTCGAAGAATTGGTTTCTCTCCTCTGCTATCCAGGTTCCGGTCCTCCAAACGTCGATCTGACATCGTCACAATACACTTCCACAGACTTATTTATTTCACTAATAATTAATCCCACTTCTGACACCAATTGTAGCGAGCTTAGGTTTCGCTGGATTAATTATTTTAAAATAAATAAGAGCCGTTAAATCGATACAACACTTTATTAGTCCGTAATACAACCGTTGCTTTTTACCGTACACATAATGATTTCCTTGTAAACACTTTCTACTTCTTACTCGAGACTTTCGCTTCCGCACGTATCGCTTGCTTCACTGCCTTACTTATGACTCCTCTCCATGGCCTGTGTGCGACGTATTTATACCGTTCCCTCATTCTGATTCGGCGTTTCGTTTCCGTCCGTTCCATAATCTCGACTTTTCTATTCCAGTTTTCCAGTACTTCCTAAAATAATCTAGTACTTTGCTTCGGACTTCCTCGAAGATTCCAGTACTGATTGTCATATGCGTCACAATATTGTATAATAATTTTACTATTGTGTTATACTACTGGGGGTTAAAAGTCCCGGGGTTTTTCAATAGTTGGTGCCACTAGAAAATAAACATTTCGAGAGGCTCATTTGTCATTAATTTATGTACGAAGTTTCGTGACATTTTCTCCATTCGCTTACAAGCTACAGTGGCTTGAGTGACGTCTCTTTCGCCTTCGTAAAAAAATGGAAAAACAGGAAAATCGCTTTGAGACAGAGTTTGCGAGCAGAAGAGGTGAAGTAGAAGTCAAAGGAGATAAGTACTAGTCTTTTGAAGTCTACCGCCACAAAACTAACTAAACAAACGTCAACATGTGGGTTTTTAACTATCCGATCAAAAAGTTATGTATACTATCCCCCATAATGTAGACCCTTTGGTAAACAGTTAATTATCCCTTTAGAATGACCGAAGATAATTTTTTCAAATTTATAGAAGGAATGACACCCGGAAAAGTGGGTTTGTTAATGTCCAGTCTTGGAGTACTTGGACAACTGTGCGGTTAATGGGTGACGAGATGGACTTTAAGGTTCTTCAGAAATATCTAGAACCTCTCGGACAGTGTTTAAGAATTTCTGCATTATTACACAGTTAAACCATCTCCCCTAAATATCTATTTCCTGAGTCCACCTCTGCTTTATAGCAATCAACTACTATAAATTTTGATTTAAAAAATGCTTCTCGCCTTGGTCGGTCTATCACCGAAAAGGTCGATGGAAGTCTCCAGCGCCAGCACCTGCATATCCATCTCTATCCACTTCTTTATATAAGTCAAACTTAAGACATATTTTAAGAAAACACAAATCACATTTACTAAATTAAGAAATAGAAAATATAATAACGCAAGAATTACCTGACGTAATTTTAATATATAATTAATTTAATGATTTAAAGTAGTTTTGAATGAACTTAAAGAATAAAAAAGTAATAAAGTAAAATTCTGACAGTTAACTATAAAACAATGAACATTTGACTCTGATATACTAACTAATTATTATGTTTCTATTGGTAAAACATATTGCTTGGTTTCTAAGCTCTTACTATAATAAACACAAGAAAAAAAAACAGAAAAGAAAGAATTAGTGGAGCGTTATTACAAGTAACGTATATATTACAGTTTGGCCGTTTATTTCTTTATTTAAGGTAAAGGAATGATTCCGCCCATGTAACCACTTTACATACCATAGACAAATTTGTATATCATCATTTCAAATTTCCATTTTATTTCAAAAATTAAATTAGAACATTCGAGATTGCATACATTTCGTTTGTCTTTGTTTTCTTATTTTCTTTTCCGCTTATTTAGGTTTTATTTTTCGCTTTGACTTTAAACGCTAATCACGCATAGAATATTTATATCACGGTCCGGATTGTGAACGCAAAAGAATTATTACGCAAACGAGCAAACACAAGTTCGTTATGGATATAAACATCGGGTTAAATAACGTGCTGAGATGCGTCACAGCATTTGAGGTTAACCCTGATGATTTGAAAAGGAAATATTATCCTCTCGTGGGCGCAGGGTGACAGTTAACATGCCAGCTTTTTTGACACCCCGAAAAAAGAGAATTCACAAGGGCAACTAGACGACCAAATCCAATATAACGTCACTTCATCGTATCAAGATGTTTTAACTGAATTGGAAGGAGAAAACAACATTTTCGTTTGGAGGTTTCTCGCGAAAAACAATTTAACTTCAGGCAAACAAGACGACCAAGAAGGTTCGGGGGATTTTAGGGATAAATCCACATGCCCCCAGCTGGGTCGACTTACGTTCGAAAGGACGCTCAAGCCAATGGAGCGAACACACTCTCTTAGCGAGATTCAAAAATTCAACCAGCATACTTTCGAAAACGGCTGAGAAATCCTAGTCTGAAGCTGTATGTAGAATACACTTACAGCTACACCTTAAATTAAAGTCTTAAATGTCAACTAAGGGCCAGCGGTACATTATATACCGAAACTCCCTTGCCTCTTTTATTTTCATATCAACATTAATCCCTTACAGGAGAAGTTATCCTAAACCTAATCAAATTGACTTTGAAAATAAGTGTTTCACGCTCGACGTGAAATTGTGATGCTGCGAAGGGACGAGCAACTGGCCGCAGACGAGTCGCGAGCACAAGAGACGCGCGGAAGACGAAGCGAAACAGTCGCTTTATTTTCCTCGCTATCACACATGAGCATTAAGATGATTGCTGAATTAGTAAGTGAGCTCGACGGTACGCCTGACAATTTCCATGTGTGGGAAAGGCAGATCAAGTTCATGAAGGAGGTATGAGCTAGCGGATGACATAGTAAAAACGTTGGTCGGAACGGAGCCTTCGAGTGGTTGCATTCAAAAGTCGAATATCTGGAAATGACCTTATAGCGTTTGCGACGATAGTGAAGAGTGTGTGATTCGAGCCGACGCTATGACGGTTAGAATCACTAAAAATTGAACCGATGCTCAACACATCAGGCCGCTGCCGCGTGTACGAATTCGATTTCTAAACTCAAGTACACTCAACTGATGTGGAATTGTTATGTTATCGCTATGGTATACGGGTCTGATGCTTTTTGCTTATTCGAATTTCCTTTCGGCGTTCCTCACTATTTGCTTGCATTTTGTGTGTGTATCTGTTAGAAACGCCACACTACTCCCGCCTTAGTAACTTTGTTACGATCAATTTCGTGTGTGAACGACGGAGCGAGGAGCGAGCGAGCGAGAGGACGTCGGAGCAGGCGAGTGACCGGTGCTCTGGGCGGAAGTCGTGATCGCAGTAGTAAAGTTCTGTTTTACTAAGGGGCTGTGTGGGCTATTTGTACAAAGATCACGTTACCAATTATAGCGCTTGTGACGCTAGTGAAGAGTGTGTGATTCGAATCGACGCTATGACAGTTATTATAGAATCACTAGAAGTTGAACCGATGCTCAACACATCAGGCCCCTGCCACCTGTACGAATCCCATTTCTAAACTCAAGTACGCTCAACCGATGTGGAATTGTTATGTTATCGCTATGGTATACGGGTCTGATGCTTTTTGCTTATTCTTGGTGTTCTTCACTATTTGCTTGCATATTGTGTGTTTTTTTTTACACTATCACGCATACAAAAGGGGATTTTGGAGTACCCTTAATTATCAGAGCACAGTGCGAGCGGATGGAGAGGAAGTAGATAAGGAAAGGAGGTGTCGATGTATATTGGTCTTGAATGTCTGGACATTACAACGGCCAGGAAACACGTGATCAGGCAGAACATTCCACATTCGTGTGGTTCGGCTAAAGAATGACTCTCTAGGTTTATTTGTGTGCCTAAAGTCCACTTTCAACGTGAACTGATGCGCACTCATTGACGGGTATCGTGGGAAAATGTCTGAAGGGGCGGAACACATTCAGCAAGTTCTGTTGAGCAACGACTGTGATAATACCTATAGAAGAGAGATAGGCATGGTACGTTGCGCCTGTGTTCTAACGACGGAATTGATCGACTTACAGCTGGATACCCAATAAGTTTCACTGCTCGTTTTTGCATCTTGTCGAGGACGTGTAGTGAAGTTTTGGATGCGCCTGACCAAATATGGAAGTTGAACTCTATTTTGGGAGGAATTTACGCCTTGTAAATAGTGGCCAGGTTGGATGGAGTGAAGTATCTTTTGCATCTCTTAAGGAACCCCATACATTTGCTTCACTTTTCGCAGCTTCAAATATGTGATCATTCCAGTTAAGAGTCGAATTAATTCGATTGCCGAGGATTGATAATTCTTTGGCTTCGTCGATGCAAGTGCCGTTCATAGACACTACATTTACTTTGGGGCTCACCTTTGACGACAAGAGGCAGCACTGAGTTTTTAGGGCATTGAATTCTACTCGGTTAGGTACTCCCCACTGAGATATCTTGTTGAGATCTGAATTCAATGTATCAAGCCTAAGTTGCTGGTTGGTATTGGCGTTCGAAGAGTTTGGACGGGAGTGTTCGTATGAGTATGAGAAACTCAACGTGCTATCATCCGCAAACGAGTGAATTGGGTTGTGAGTAATTGACAAGAGATCATTTCTAAAGATGAGGAAGAGCGTGGTTGAGAGTACCGAACCCTGGGGAACACCTGCATTAGTTTAATGGGAGACATTTGGTCGCTTGTTACTTCCTGCAATAGAAAATGTTTTCCAACTCCGTTTTGTATCCCTTGATGCACTGGACAGCGGCGTTCTGAAAAGGATAGTCTCTGTTTTTTGGAATTTAATTTGTAATTTCCAGTCGTCGCAAATACGTTTGATGTTGTCGAAATCATTTTGCAGAAGTCTGTTGATGAGATCAATCTTTTCTCCAGATCTATACACCACAATGTCGTGATCTATACACCACAATGTCGTGATTCGGATTGAACGGCCAGAAAGATAGTCTCTTATCCATTGGATCAGGGAATTGTCCACTCCATATGAATGCCATTTTGATAAAAGGGCTAGATGCCAAACTGTGTCGAGGGCTTTCGAGATATCCAGTGCAACAACCTTTCCCACATTTCGTTAAGGTACGCCATCAAATCTCCTGTGGACCTGTTGCTACGAAAGCCATATTGGCGGTCATTGAGGAGGTCATTTGATTTCAGATATTTCGAAGTTGACGGCTAATGAGTGATTCCATTACCTCGGAGAGAATAGGAGTTAGTGCTATGGGATGATTTGTCGCCGTTTTTGGGAATTGGCTGAATGTTCGCTGACTTCCATCTATTTGCGAAACGGCCAGTAGAATAAGACAAATGGAAGATTTGCCGCAGTGGTTAAGAGAGTGAAGAGGAACATTTCTTCAAGAGGATAGGGGGAATGCCGTCCGGACCAGCGGATTTGTGTGCATTTAGCTTTTTGGGTGCGCGGGCAACAATACGCGTTCGGAAGCGAGTGTGCTGCTTATGCTCAAGTTGCGATGGAACTGATGTGGTATCAGGCAGCGTTGAGTAAAATGTTCAGCAAGTAGATTCGCTTTCTCTATTGCAGTGGTGACTGGTTTGTCATCGACTATAAGCGATGGAATGGACGAAGAGACTGAGTTTTGCATGTTTTTCGCGAATGCCCAGAAGTTTCTACTACCTATGGGAGAGTGTCGTATTTTTTGTCTCACTCTCTGGTCATGCAAGAACTGTGCGCGCTGAATATACGCATTGCAATAATTTCTAGCTCTCTTAAATCTTTTCCGGTTTTCCTCAGTATTGTTTGACTTATACAACCGGAACCTTAATGGCTTCTCTGCACCCGGAATCGAACCACATATTTCTCTTGGGTTTGATACTCTTTATTCTGTGTGGAATAAAGGTCCGCATGCCAAGTAGAATCGTGTCTGTCAATGTGTCCGCTATAGAGTCAACATCGTTATTGAGGAAAAATAACGAACAACTTAACCTCCCAAAAAAGTCGTTCAGACCTTCCCAGTTGGCTTTCTCGTAGAATCATACTGCCCTTTTGAGAGCTTTCTCATTAACGTTACTGTTGGTTAGAGGAAATTTAGCTGACACGACACATATGCCTGGAAATATCTATATTAGTAATTACCTGGGTTTCGCTAAGTGCAAGGATAGTTGGTTTCTGGTTAGAAACGTGGGCAGACACGGAAGGGAAATTGCACCTCAAGCCGCGAATGTAACACAAATCAACACGAAGTTCCCGTTCCGTTGAAATGGCCCTACACAGAAAACCAATACCGCCTCGGGAA
This sequence comes from Microdon myrmicae, assembly GCA_963931805.1. Lineage (NCBI taxonomy): Eukaryota > Metazoa > Arthropoda > Insecta > Diptera > Syrphidae > Microdon > Microdon myrmicae. Next base: position 10,246,352 of record OZ007500.1, on the reverse strand, counting down.
AGGATGCAAGTCGTGACCAGCAATAAATAAGCGAAAGCAACCACTAGAGGTGTTAAGCCCTTGTAGTAGGTGCCCCACTAGATCCGTGCCGAAATCCAGGTCACATCCCTTCCATGATGAACATTATGCCACTCAGACACCAAAAACTCTCCAAAGATTATAAATCAATCGAGAGTATCGATGCCTGAGGGACGCAAACAGAGGTGAGAAAAAAGGAAAACAGACACAAGGAATGGAAACGGTAGAGGGTTTTGCCGCACTGCACATCACTCGCGTGTATATTCTCGCACTTTTCACAGCACTAAGACGCGTGTGTCGAGATTTATTTGCATAGGATCGCACAGAAAACTTTGAACTGCACTCCGACGCGTGTGTAAAGATCCGTCTGTTTGTTTAGGATCCCACAGTAAGACTTCTCGCCCGAACCGATAGTGCAATTGGGTATCTTATGTGTATTTAAGATTCCCAAAACGGATGCATAAATGATCCGATGGTACGGATCCAGAGGCAGAAGCGCACGTGCTGTTTCCTTGGCGGTTTTACTACTACTACACAAGGATGAACTGAGGGACATTCTTAGATCCATTAAGAACAAAAAATCTTCTAGAATAGATAGTATTCCAAACATTGTTCTAAAGCATTTACCTCTTGAAGTAGTGAAGGTTTACACTATTTTGTTCAACAACGCTCTAAATAATGCATATTATCCCACCCAATGGAAATCTGCACTAGTCCATCCCATCCCCAAAAACGGCAAGGACAGGAGCAATCCAGCCAATCTTCGCTCGATTAATTTGCTCTCGAACATCAGCAAGGTATTCGAGAAAATTATAAATAAAGCATTGACTCACTGGTTTGAGAATAATGGTTTGGTTTCCGATCGCAACATGACACAGTTCATCCTGCGACAAAACTTGTTTCAGATATATAGTGGAACAAGGCGAAGCGACAATGCACAATTAGAAAGCCCGGTATATAAGTTACCAAATCTAGGTATGCCCGAATATTTATTATACATTATCTACGATATGATAATGGGTAAACAATTTGTGGTGAAGTGTGGAGATATAATCTCTAACAAGACTTTCCACATCAAAACCGGCTTACAACAGGGAACAGTGAATTCACCCATTTTATTTAACATTTACACTAGTGATCTAGTGGGTTCTCGCAACCATGTGATTGCGTACGCCGACGACATTGTGGTGTATAGATCTGGAGAAAAGATTGATCTCATCAACAGACTTCTGCAAAATGATTTCGACAACATCAAACGTATTTGCGACGACTGGAAATTACAAATTAAATTCCAAAAAACAGAGACTATCCTTTTCAGAACGCCGCTGTCCAGTGTATCAAGGGATACAAAACGGAGTTGGAAAACATTTTCTATTGCAGGAAGTAACAAGCGACCAAATGTTCACAATAAGACAACTGCTGGAAAAGAAGTGGGAATACGGAGAGACGGTTCACCAAGTTTTCGTTGACTTCAAAAAAGCCTACGACTCAGTCGTAAGGCAAACAGTCTACCATATTGTAGTTGAGCTGGGAGTCCCGAAAAAATATGCCGCGCTCATTCAAATTTGCATGATCGAAAAAAAAGGGCGAGTTAGAATAGAAAACCACCTCTCAGAACCATTTGAAATCTAGGACACACTAAAACAGGGAGATGGCCTCTCACCATGTCTTTTTAAACTTATGCTCGAGTACGTCATCAGAAAGGTACAAACTGACAAACAGGGGCTGGTCATCCCTGAACGGGGTCACACGAGTGCTCGCTTATGCGGTGATATCGCCGTTCTGGGCGATAATCTAGAAACTGTAATTAAAAACTGTGAAATCATCATACGATGGCAGAAGAGGTGGGCCTAGAAATAAATGGAGACAAAACAAAATACATGATTACGGCAAGAGCAGGTGGATCTCAGGGAACATATATAAACGTCAGAGGCAAGATATTTGAAAAAGTTAAAGAATTTAAAATTCTGGGAACAAAACTGACATCCAGTAAAGAAATGTCGGCGGAAATTAACAAAAGCCCGCATTCCGGTAACGCTAGTTGGCACGCAGTCAGTAAACTGCTGAAATCCAAACTGCTATCACGTAAAATAAAGCTCCATGTCTATAGAACCATAATCATGCCGATTGCTCTATACGGATGCGAAACATGGGCTCTCACAAAACGGGAAAAAAAATCAAATTCCGCGTATTCGAAAGTAAAGTTTTGAGGGGTATCTTTGGAGGTAAATATGATATAAACCTACAATAGTGAGAATAATCAAGTCGCGAAGATTAAGATGAGCCGGACACGTGGCGCGAATGGGCAACGATAGGACCGTGTGTAGTATTCTTGACGGTAGACTAACGGGAAAGAGACCGGCCGGACGGCCGAGATGGTGATGGGAGGACAATGTTAGGTTTGACCTTGAGGAGGTCGGATCGAATGGTCTAGCGTGGAAGGAGAGTGCACAGGACAGGGAACGGTGGCGGAGTCGAATCGGTGATGTCATGAACTTCCGGGTTCCTACAGGCCAATAAATAATAAAATAAAAATTGCAGGAAGTAATAATCTTCCCCTACAAGGAAAAACTGTAGTCAGATACCTTGGAATCTGGCTTGATCTTTACTTTGATAAGCATACAGCAGCTGCTGCTCTTACAGCAGCCGAAAACGCATATGCAATGACACGAACTCTTCCGTAGCAGTCAGCTGGACCCCAAGGTGAAAATAATTTCATACTCAGCATTCATCCGACCAATATTGGTGTATGGCTGCCCGGTATGGTACAACATATCCCCATTTTACATGGAGAAGCTTCGGGTGTTCGAGAGGCAGGGCTTGCATTCCTGCCTCGGAATGTATAGATCCCCAGAATCGCAGTATAAGAAATACTATCCTAATAAAGTCCTGTATGACAAATCAGGACTAAACAGAATAGATAACTTCATTATCAAGATTAGTGAAAATGATCTCATTTCGGGAGCATTCTATCCCAATGATATGTATATGGAGAGTACTCTCCAGAATGGGTTCATTCCCCCAGACGCGTTCCATTTCTTGGATAAAAAAGGACTCATCCAAGACAAACGTGGAGTCCCTATTATTTACCACGCTTTCCGTGGTGCCAGGGATAAATGAATTCTACACGATAACGATATCTCTAATATTCCAGATCACCTGCGTTTTAGTATGTTTTAGTTTTAGTTTTAGTTTAGTGAAGGCAGAACGCTCATTTGTTTAGCTTAATGCAAGCTTACATTAACTTAAATTAAATTAATATAAAAACCTTACAGACTATCTTAAATCTAGAGTAAGAAGGAAAAAAAAAGAAAAAAACCAGGAAGGTGAAGATAAATGTGCGATGGGGGAGGTAGGAGGCTAGGGAATAGCGAGTATATGTGGAGGTGGTAAATTCGCATTTGTGACATTGACAGTGAAGGGCATGTCTACGTACTGGTAGGGGGAGAGGTTGAAATTGGGGTGGGGCTGGTGGACCTATTTTGAGGGTAGCAGAGGAGAGGTAGGATTGCAGGGTAGAGGGGATTATTGGAGGGAGGTGGCAGATTTAGGACGGGTATATTCTGAGACGTCGTTTAAGAGCGGGAGTAGAGATGTTGAAATCGAAGGAGGTGGGAAAAGAGTTGGCCTGTCGTAGCATACGCGAGATGGGTTCGATAGCGCTGTAAGAAGTGTGATGAGCGGGCACGTAAAACAGTCGAGGGTTACGTACATTACGGGGGTTTGTATGCAATGTTAAAGTGGAGAGCAAGTTTGGGCAATTGATTGAGCCAGACAGAAGGCGATGGGCAAAGATGATGTCGGCATGGATTCTGTGCTCTTCAAATGTGTTTAGATTGATTAGACGGAGGCGGTTTGTGTATGGTGTGTTATATCGAAGTTTGACCTCCGATACAAACATTTAAATATTTGGTTATCTGAAAATCTATTGGGTAAACTGGGTTATGTTTGTTTATAATGGTTATTGTTATTGTAATGAAATATCTGAGCGTAACCCCAGATATTATCAATTATTAATTATTTATCAAAATGTAACACCTGAGCGTAACCGCAGATGTTATCATTTGTTATTTAATTATTGGGCGGCTAATGGCCGGATTTTCCCAGTTTAGTCCGCGGAGGACAAAGCACAAGAAACGACGTTGAACTCCCTCAATCCTGCGAATGTGAGTCACTTGATACGGGGACCAGACCTGACTAGCGTATTCGAGTAGTGGCCGGACAAAAGTTGTGCAGAGTGATCGGGTGACATAGGGCTTAAGGAATTCCTTCGACCAACGTTTGACAAACCCAAGGGCTGCGTTGGCCTTGAGGATTATGTAATCAAAATGTGCGGTAAATTTGCGCTCCTTGTCGCATAGGACGCCCAGATCGCGAATCAATTCAACCGATGTTATCGGTTGGTTCAGTGAGAGATAGGGGCGTGGGGGAGTTGGGGTACCCTTCCGAGAGAAGGTGATTGTGTGACATTTGGCGATATTCATTTCTAGACAATTATTTTGGCACCAAGTCGAGAAGCTGTCAATATCCGCTTGGAAAAGTGAGGAGTCAAGGGGAGAGCGGATTGTCTTGAAAATTTTGGAATCATCCGCGTAAAGCGAGATGAAGAAGTGATTAATACAAGAGCTTATGTCGTTTATGGTTAGGATAAATAGGAGAGGGCCACCTGAGGTTGGGAAAAAAGGATCGGAGAGGGCGGATCTAAATCGCACGCGGCAGGTTCGATAACTGAGATAAGATGAGACCCACTTAATCAGCAGGGGTTCGAAACCGAGGGAGGATAGCTTGAAGAGATGAGGTTATGGGAGATTTTGTCGAAGGCCTTGCTAAAGTCGGTAGCGACTACATCGACCTCATGGCCGTTTTCTAGGGCACGGAGTGTGTGGGATGTGAATTCGACAAGGTTAGTAGTAATGGACCTGGCTGAGAGGAAGCCGTGCTGGTTCGGAGAGATGATGGGTGCGCAGCGAAAACATAACGCCTCGTATAGAAGGCATTCGAACAGTTTAGGAATGTGCGAAAGCTTAGCAATGGGACGATAATTGGATATATCGTTTTTTCCCCTTTTTATGTATGGTGGTTATGTAACAGGATTTCCAAAAGTCAGGAAATAGACCTTGAGCAAGGGATAGATTGAAGATTGACGGGAGAGAGAGAGAATAGGAACATTTTTTTTAAGAGGATAGCAGGGAGTCCGTCTGGGACGGGACTGAAATCGTCTTTCAGTTCTTCAAGTTTTTTTGTGACTTGGTATTGTTGAATGTGTAGAGGGAAGAGAGGGCCGAGGGAGAATTCAGACATGCCAGTAAAGTAGGAGGGGTTAGGCTCGAACGAGTCGTCCGTGAAGGATAGTTTGAAGAAGGACGCGAAAAGATTGGCTATGGTTTGGGAGTCCGTTGTAGTAGTTGAGCCGTAGACAAGAGAGGTGGGATAGGCATCAGATTTCCGTTTGTGGTTGATGAAGTGGAAGAAAGATTTGGGGTCGTTGATCAGCTTGAATTGAGCTTTGGCAAGGTAATTGTGGTAGAGAGAGCTGTAAAGCTCGGTGAATTGGTAAGTAACCCAGATAGTTGGAGTAGTCAAGGGGAGAACGCGTGTTTAGGAAAGTGTTCCACAACTTATTCCTCTTGTTAGTTGGGTGCGTAGTTTGTGGTTATACCATGGGGGCGATGAGAATGATAACCTGTGTCGGGAGTATGGGACATATAGGGATATGGCGTTGTGGATTTCTGTGTAGAGCGAGGCTGTAGCGTCCTCTACACTTATATCTTTTACGCAGAGTGTGATATTGCTGAGGTACTCATTTATGAGGCGGAAATTGGCTTTTCGTAGTAGAAAGAAATTTGTTAAGGGGGAGGTGTGCTGTGGGATGAGTAGTCGTGGTGTAAGGATATGAGAACCGGGGGGTGGTGGTTATCAACAGTTGAGAGGGTGTGGGGACTAGGGACGACTGAGGAATTAAAAGGGTCTGTCGTGAACACAAGGTCAAGTTGTCTGCCCAGATGGTTTTGGACATTGCTTACTTGGCAAAGGCTAGAGTCAGTGAGGCTATCTATAAAGAGACATTCCTTAGTAGTAGTGGGTTTTGAGATGTAGTGGGAGTAGTCGTCAGACAGCGTCCATTGGAGATGGGGGAGATTAAAATGGTGATCGGTGAAAGACATAAATCAATAAAAGGCCGAACTCGTCCCAAGTGGTGATGGATCAGTGATGAAAAAGGACTATACGTCCCCAAACACTGTATGGCTGTCAGGCGCTCCGCTTTCTTCCCCCCTATCCCCAATTCCCAATTATTTTTTTTATTTTTGTTTCTTATTTTATTTTAATTTTTTATTTGTATTCCTTGTTTATGCTTGTACGTTTTGTTTCGGTTTTTAACTTTTTTTTTGTTTGTCATCCCCCTATATCTGTAATTAATAAAAAAAGAATAAATAATACATGATATAGAAAGAATAGAATAAATTTTAAAAAGAAAGCATATTAATTATTGTGACATAGTATAAAAATATCAGTTATTGTACGCCGACAGGCATAACAAAAATGATTATGTTTATTAGAGTGCTTGCTTGCGAATCAGTAAGTTAATGTAGGAATGATATTTGTAAAATAGAAGTTAACATTTAGTCTTAAGTTAAATCTGTAATTGAATTGTTAAATAAATGTGGAGATAAAACCAAAACAATGTCACAATTCCGATTAATATTCGGAGTCGACGCTCGTTTGAAGGAGCAAGACGCGAAGATCTTCAGTATAAGATTCGCAGATTAAGGAACTTCTGGAGGAAGAATTGGTTGGCTCATTCCACGACTAACGAGCAGAACTCCACAAACAGGCAAAGGAGAATATCCAACGCATTCAGTCTGTAAGCAAACGGAACTTCAGTAAAAGCAGGAAGGCGACATTCCAATATCAACAAGGCGATATCGTCGCTATTCATAAAGTACACCAAGGACCTGGCTTAGAAATCGCACACATGTCCCTTGGACCTTATGGGGTTATCAAGACCCTGCGCAACGATTGCTACATTGTGCGTCGGATAGGAGAGAGTCAGGCGCCCAAACAGACATCATCAGCCGCCGACTATATGAAACCCCGGGTAAGCGACGACACTGAGGATCTATTAAGGAGTGACGAGGAGGACGAAGGCGATGAACATTCGGGTCGAATGTCCAGTCAGGACGGCCGGGTGTGGAATGGAAATGACGGAGGTGAATTTGAGATAAACTTATAGTTCACGGTCACATCGCAACAATGAAGACAAGCCAAATTTTGTTCTTATAGTTCACAGTCAATCAGAGCAGGACACTCTTGATAGGCAGGTGCATGTGAAAATAAAAAGACAGTTTGTGATTAATTGTCAGCTCAAAGTAGTAGTTAGTTCTAAGATGAATTAATAAAGTGAATATTTTACAATGAATATTTTAGAATTAATGACGTGAATATTTTTATACTACAGTATCATCACGGTTTGATCGCCTATGTACAGAAAAGTGTTCGTTCCACTCATTCGTCGATTAACGAATGTTAAGTCATCTATGGTGGCAAAACTCTTACCGTCGCCAGTCATGCCTCAAGCGACCAAGTTTAATACATCTATGCTAACAAAGGTTTTGCTGTTCCATTCATTCTTTGAGTTATTATATTTGAAACCTGTATTCTAAGAAAAATGTTGTCATTCCACGCATTCTTTGAGTCATTAAGTTTAAAACACCAATACTAAAAAAATTGTTGCCATTCCGTTCATTTTTCTAGTTGTTACCTTCAAATCATTTCTTCGCCGAAAATTTATATGAAATAAAGCCAAAGGAAACACCGTGGCTGTAGTAGGTAGGTGAGAATCCACCATGTCTAGTGCTGCTTTCGCATGACCTAAAGTAACATCTTGTTAAACTTACTTTTAAGATTTAATTTCCGTTGGGGCGTTGGGGATTCTTCAACAAGTTGTGGTTCGGATAGTGAGGATGCTCCCTGGCATTCCACGAAAAAGTTTCAACTTCATTAAGGCAGATTTGTATACTTCATAAGAGTCTAAAGTTTTATGTAGATCAATCTGTGAAGAAATGGTTCACCAAAGATTTAAAAAAAAGAAGAAACCTCCAACGGATGAAAATAGCAACACACAATACGTTTACCAACTTGACAATGGACCGCAAAACGCTTCTTTATGAAACTTTTGCTAAAGAAACTTTGAAAAATAGATATGTCTAAAAATACTGTCTAAAGGAGGCTGCTAAGGGAAGGAAAGATATTCCGGAAGAAAAGTTGAAAGCAGAAAGTTTTGGTCTGATGTGGAAATACCTTAGCCTCAAGGAATTTCATTGAGGGGATTGGCAAGTGAGGTTTAAGTAAGAAGACTTACAATTAAGTCGTAGAAAATAAGTAACCGATCAAAAGATTCTGTGCGTGGGGAGGGGTAAAAACTTTATGGAGGAATATATGTAAAAGTCTTATTGAAAGATACATGAGAACAATATAATAACGTAGGGGACACTCTACTAAAAGAACTAAGCCAGAAACAAAGCGGGTTGGTAGATAACCTAGTATTTAAGGAGGGCTCGTGGGAATGAAAAAAAAAGGCTTATCGTCAATATGACACTCATCGTCAATCGGATTACAACCGGATTACAACAGCTAATTGATTGTAAAGGGAGGGTATTAATTACTCGGAAAGGAATTGCATTTTATCATGGCAATACTAGGAACTTTAGGCAAAGGTCAAGTAAGACTGGTCGCATAGTGTTTGTGCATACAGATTTTCTGCCTCGAATCGTTTTGATGTAAAACTAAATTCAAACAAATCTGTGAAAACTGTAAGTCAGTCATTCTTTCACGAATGGGTATTAATGGAGCAATTAACTTACTATTCATCTGTGTGAAATTTGTGGCATGGCAAGGGACTTGCTTTGTCACCTCTAACGTAATTTGATGGCGCAGACAAATAAATAACAATAACATTAATAATGGGCATTCCAATGTGAACCGATCTTCTGTGGATTTGTGACACAATTCGATTCGGTGCTATTCCTTAAGGGGCCCAACTAGTATAACACTTTCCATAAATCGACCTATTTTTATTTTTCGATAGCCCATGCCTTCAAGAATAACATACTAAAATTTTGAGAATGGATCTCAATTAGTTTTTGAACGGCAGGCTACTAATGAACAGTCTGTAGTTGGTCAGTGGTGGGAGAATGGATGGAGATAGAGAATGTAAAAATTGAATATTTTCGTTCAAAGATTACACACAAATTATTTATACATAAATAGATGTCAATATTTCAAAACATTCGAACCAATACTTTTCCTTGTGCCCTTAAACAAAATTGTTAGTAACATTTAAGTGTATAACAAAAGTATAACTTGATAACATTGTGACGGCTGGAAAATACGCCGCCTTTAAAGTCCAAAGCGTTATACAATGATTTTATACCACTGTAAAATTACAAAAGGCATTTCCAGAACGGAGCCACTTTTTTTGACAGTTTGAGAACACTCATGAGTAAACTGCAAGAGTGAGAGTAGAAAGCAACAAAGTCATAACAATCATTTAGAATTCTCTAGAAATTTCGATAGCGTCAGTTTTTTGTTGTTGTTCGCGGTATATGCATCGGATAGTATCGGCTACTCATCGAGACCGAGAGTTTGGTCTCACGGACAGAATTAAATATATTAAATGAACTAAATTTTCATTTGTATGAATTTTATATTGGCTCCTCGATAGTATAGTGGTTAGTATACCCGCCTGTCACGTGGAAAACCGGGATTCGATTCCCCGTCGGGGAGCCTCTGGCGCAAGCCCAATGACCTTGCCCGGAAAAAAACAAAACATTATGGGAAATTTAACAAGCCTCAGGACTTGCTAAATAGGGCCAAGACCGGTCCCCGGTTGTAGTGCCGATGATGACGATGATGATGAATTTTATATTATTAAAAGTATTGTCAGGTGTTTTGTGGCGGCGATACAACTTGTATATCAACAAGTTACGCAACAGTAGGTAGTGTTTCTACTTTACGTAGACATTAATAGTAAGTGCTGATGTTCGATTAATTTTTTTTTTTATTTTCACTGTCAAAGTTTACTCGGTAAGTGCATATGTTGGCCAGGTAAGTCGATTCGTAAATATTATAAGAAAAGGGCGCACTAAAAGAATTTAAAACATAATATAAAATGAAATGTTAATTGTGTTTATTTAGTTATTGTAATTTCGTTAATTAATGAAATTCAATAACTGGGATTTCTTGTAATAAATACTTTTTCATAAAGATTTAAAGTCAGTCAATTTTTATTTCCATTTATGTGATTCGAGATGTCGAAAAGTATAAGAAATTTATTGTAATATTTTTTTAAGAATAAAATGTTATAAAAATGTGTTATATTTATTTCAGGTCGATGCTCTGTTTTATCGCCTATTGCGATACCAGTTTGGTTTCCTTGTCCAGCATCCGACCATAAAATTGTACTTTTACATTATTTTTTATATATTTTTTAAACATATGCGTGCGTGTATGTGGGGGTCTTGATTTGTAGCCGCCACAATACTACACGTTAAAGCCCCCACCCTTACATATCTATTCTCTAGGGTTGCCTTACCTTATCAGGAATCACTTAAGAAGAATTTCCACGTGCTGACCAATTCTAAATTTATCAGACAATCTATTATTTTGTATATGATGCGTACATAAGTGTAGTTTAGTCTTTATCCCAATGTGTTTAGCCTTTGCCCCAATTATTCACGGAATAATTTAAGATGACCCACACCCTGACCAATTTTCCATCGATCGACACAACTAATTGTTCAATCCTTGAAACCTATATAATATTACTTGCACAGGTAATAAAATTCAATACAGTTTGGTGTCCAAACTAGCCAACAATTCCGACGTCACCCTATTCCATAAAGTTATAGTTTAGGATTAAATTCTCTTCATGGGAAGTATTGCGCCACCCATAAAAACAATGTATCGACACATTTTCTGTTGCTTGCGTATAACTCGAATACCTTGCATCGAGAGCTATTCGAAAACACGCTGTTAAAAAACAAAATTTGAATCAAGCAGGTACGGGCAAAGGATTCGAGTCAGGAGTTGTGTTTCAAGAGGCGATAAACACTCGAAATTCAACTACCGACCTATTGCTCATATTTTAAGAATGAATCGAGTAGTCTCGTTCCGTTACACAGCGGGAAAGCATCGTATCGCATATCGTCATTCATATCCGAATACAAGTGTTCCCGGAGCGTTACAACCTGCAACTGCTCAAGAAGAACTCCAAAAGTTACTTGGTGGCATCTCGGGACGCCGACTCGGTGCTATAAGTTCGCCTCTCCCGAGAGAAGTGTAATAAAAAAAAAAAAAACAAAAAAAAAAAAACTAAAAGTAAGTGCCACACCAGGTGGCATAGGGGTTTCCATGGCAGTTGCTTACGCCTGCAAAAATACACGGCACGGATAATGAAAAATTACCACACATCAGGTGTCATGCACTCGCTTAGGGATTTCCCAGTAAAAATGCGTATGCATACGAAAGAAACACACACGAATAATAACGAATCGCCACCGGTGATTCGAAATGACGAAATATGGTTGAACCAAGGCCACTGCACTTTAAGTGGATCAATTAAGTGGAATATCAATTAAGCGAAACGAATAGCTCGTGCCGAGCGAACGCACTCAATATGGCTTAAAACCTACTGGGCGAAACTGCGGCGGGGTAAAGGTCTTGTGCGTAAAGTAATGCTGAGTGGAGAGGAATTGAGTGCACCGTTCGTGGTTTGCCCCCAATAATGTTGATATAAACGGAGTGTGTGCAAACGGTATATTTCAGAGTTAAGAAAATTAATTGGGAACCGCGTAACCCAAGGTCGCAGCTATTATAAAATAAATAATTAAACTAAGGTAGCAATAATCCAACTATTACAAATGTAAATAAACATACCGTCTTTAAGCATTGACTTTTCTCTACAGTAACTCTCCGCCCTTCCCTCGCTACCAACAAAGCACGGCGATTGGCCGCGCAACATAGACCAATAAGTGAGTAAGCCCTCCACTGAGCACAACAAGAAACTTATAAGTTTTCATGTTGTTTACAATAAAAATAGTGATCAAGAAAAAATGCGTTTTTGATTTTCCGCAAGATTGTTTGTAGTATTTTGCGTTTCTCTCGAGATGTTTGGTGCAAACATCTTTCCACAATGTATGAAACCTCGGATATACCGTGGATGAGAATCTATGACGTAGCCCCAGCGGATCCATTCGCTAAAATTAGTAGAAACCGATGGCGATTCCAATAGATTATACTAAGCAGGTAGTAAAGGACGCAATACCAAAAGGAACTCGAAAATATCATAAACGTCGTGTACCAGAGCATTAACGTACCAATTCTAGCTACGTAGCGAGTCGAGATATTCTGGCCCACAAGGGATGTTTTAGTTCTAATCTTTTCTAGCCTGGGGTAGGATCACCTCGCAAAATATCATACAGGCCAGGAACAACACCCGAAAATATCATGATATTTTGATATTTGGACGAACTGTCAACAACTGGCAAGTGGCGTTACAGTGACAGTGGCGAAATCGGATCAGGTGACGAATCGCTGAGGGAAAGTGCGCAGGACAGGGAATGGTGGCATAGCTAGGTTTGTGGTGTTGGTCCCTTCAGACCATTAAGTAGTAAGTGGTGACAGTGCGGGGTACGAGATCGCGACGCCAGCATGGGCGAGAGTTCTACCTCGTCTCCACCGTCACTAAATGTTCCACCAAAGGAAATCCAAAACACCGTCCACTAACTTGTGCAAAACAGCGCGACAAACCTTCCACCAGGTAGTAATTAAAACACAAGATATTCCAGCACGGAAAATTAAACAAGCGAAACTCCACAACAGGAAAAGGAAATAAAACACGGAAGGTTTCACTGAATTGAATTAAGTTTATTGTTCATGTTAGCTTGTATGTGTGGGATATGATACGGGCAATTTTGCTTGTACAAATGAATACATTTTTGAAGTTGTAGGATGCGACTCTCGACTTTTGAGTATATGAACGCGACTCTCGAGTTTGAAACATCTGCATCTGGTGGTTGTAATAGAACTCAACGATATTCAATCGTTTGGGGTGAAGATCGTTGGTAGTATACATGTATGTGTGTACATGGGTTCTTTCATGGACACACAATGACAACGAATCTGAAACACCCAGAAGGGGCATAATGTGCATCCATGAGAAGTGAATTCGGCTAAGCAAACAAGCCGAATCTCATTGGATGCTAATTGGGTTTGTGTTTGCTTATACTGCTGCTGATGAGAAGCAGATCCCGAAATATGAAAAGACAAAGGAAACGTTTGGGTCTTTGTCTGAGATGTGCATTGCTGCTAAATAATTAGGCGATGCAATGTGTATGGTCCCCGTTATGATGATTACATTGTATGCAAACCGAATCATCTTGTTTTCAGGAATTCGTCTAGGGGGATTTGTTTGGCACTGAAGGTGCCGAATCGGTTTGAGATTCCTGATAAGGTAAGAAAGAAATCTTACAGGAATTGTATGCGAAGAGATGCATGAAACGTAAGTTTTCTTTTCCAGGGACTTTTAAGATTATACCTTAGATAATCCTAGATGCGTAAAGCATTTAAGGTGCTAATGCGATTGCACTAGCGAAATCATATGATTGGATAGAAGATATGGGGATTTTTCAGGTAAGTGGGCCGTGGGGTTTGGCGGAACCGCCACAACAGTACTTTCTAAAAGCCATAGAGATAGTGTTGAATACTCCCCCCAAACTTCCATAGAAAAGCTAAGGATAGGGGTATCTGTGTCATCTTCTATAGCCAAGATATTGAATACTGTTTCTGTTACTGTTAGGAGGGGTTTTGAACACTGTTCCCGACTTTCATTGAAAACGTTTTCGACATTCTTTCTAAATGTCATAGAGGTGTTGGGCAGAACCACCGGATAACTATTTAGAAGTTCCAATAATCGGATTCGGGGGGATGGGAGCGAACATAGAGGGCAAAGTCGCTGATTGCTTTCAACCCGGCGAAGGTCAGGACGATCCTTGTCCCTGTTCAATTCAAGTTGACATACAGTTTCCACGTGACACCCATGGATAGCTACTTTGGCAACCGCCAAGTAGTGAATCAATGCATGCAGCGACCTCCTGATAAAGGCTGGCGCACGGCTAATAACCTTGCCCGGAAAAACAAACTATTATGGCAAATTTATCAAGCCTCGGATATGGACCGGATACAAGACGACGACCACGGAAGCGAAAACAGCTAGCCGGTGCCCTATCCGAAAATAAGGCTGACATAACAGCATTACAAGAAATAAGATGGACGGGAAGTGGTGTTATTCAAAGAAACGAGTATGACATTTATTACAGCTGTCATGCAAAACACCATGTGCTCGGGTTAGGCTTTTTAGTCAGCCAAAAACTGAAGCATGCCATTATCGGCTTTAATGCAATAAACGAAAGGCTGTGTACTCTGCGCGTGCGAGGCAAGTTAAAGAACATACATCTCATAACCGTTCATGGACCTACAGGGGAGACTCGTGACGACGAAAAAGAAGAATTCTACGAGAACATCGAACGGGAACTCAATGCCTGCCCAAGATACGATGTGAAAATCGTTCTAGGTGATTTGAATGCGAAAATAGGTCGGGAGCCGGTTTTCAGGCACTACGCAGGTTCCCATAGTTTGCATGAGAACAGTAATGATAATGGATTACGGGTCATCGAACTGGCAGCTTCAGCGAACTTGATCGTTGCGAGTACCAGGTTTCCGCGTAAAGATATCTACAAAACCACCTGAGTATCACCTGATGGAGCCACTCGCAACAAAATTGACCACGTGTTGATAGATCGCCGTCACTCATCGAGCCTGATAACGGTACGAACATACCGAGGTGCCCACGTCGACTCGGATCACTATCTTGTTGGTACAGTGTTCCGAGCGCGGATTACCCTACGGAGACGTATTGCATCCGCGGATCAGGTTCGGATCAACACGGCTGCCTTACACCATGAGAAAACCAGCAACACCTTTGGCCATGCGTTAGGACTCGCCCTCGAAGAGATCGATGGAGGGAGAGTAAGTCCTGGGGCCATCTTAGGCAGTAGTCGTAGAGATCGGAGTGACTGATTTAATGATGAGCGGTGTGATTGGTTTAATGATGAATGCAAACTAGTGACTGAAAGTAAGAATGCTGCATACCAAGCAATGCAACCGTCACATAGGACGCCGGTACGCAAGGAGAAATACAAAGAGCTCAGAAGATCTGAAAAAAGACCCCACCCACAAAAGACAAATGCCTGGGAAAAAAAAACTTGTCTCTGAAATACAGAAAAGTAGAGAGCGAGGCACCACAAATTGATACGACTTTGTAGATTGACAATGACCATCGTAACTAATTAAATAAAACTAGCGGGATTACTGTCCAAACCAATAAACATCTTTAATGGACTCCGACAAGCGGACGGTCTGGGCTGCCTTCTCTTCAACCTGGCGTTGGAGAAAGCAATCCGTGACTCTGGCCTCACAACTAGAGGGACTATTATCACCAAGTCCAGCCAGATACTTGCCTACGCAGATGACATCGACATCATTGGTAGAACTGACTCGGCTCTACAGGACTCCTTCACTCAGATCGAGCAGGCGGCACAAAAACTGCGACTGCACATTAATGAGGGACAAAATAAATACATGGTGGCAACTTCTGCGAAGAGAAAACCTAACGTTGGTCAAACTAACAGGGTACTGGAGCTTGAATTTGAAGTAGTGCAATCCTTTAACTACCTTGGGTCAATAGTAGCAGCCGATAACAATATGGAAGAAGAAATACGCGAATGGCTGATCAAATCCAACAAAGCCTACTGTGGTCTATCAAGGCTCTTTAAATCCCGAAATTTATCCAGAACATCCAAGCTACTACTGTACAAGACCATGGTCTTACTCGTACTCATGTATGGATCCGAGACCTGGGTGCTCAATAAAAGGCACCCTGAACTCTCACCCACGTTCGAGATGAAGGTCTTAAGAAGAATTGCTGACCCCGTATGTGAGGGAGGACAATTCCGGAGACGCTACAACCATGAGTTGTACGCGATCTACCTTGAAGCTAATGTTGCAAGAAAAATCAAGCTCAGTAGACTCCGGTGGGCGGGACACCAATCTCGAATGAGCGAAGAGGAGCCTATAGCGTTTGCGATGATAGTGAAGAACGTGTGATTCGAACTGACGCTATGACAGTTAGAATCACTGAAAATGTAATCAATGCTCAACACATCAGGCCACCGCCGCGTCTACGAATTCGATTTATAAACTCAAGTACACTCAACTGATGTGAAATTGTTATGTTATATCTATGGTATACGGCTCTGATGCTTTGCTTATTGTAATATTCTTTCGGTGTTCTTCACTATTTGCTTGCATATTGTGTGTGTGTATCTGTTAGAAACGCCACACTACTCCCGCCTCAGTAACTTTGTTACGATCAAATTTGCGTGCGAACGACGGAGCGAGGAACGAGTGAGCGAGAGAACGCCGGAGCAGGCGAGTGTGCCGGTGGTCTATGCGGAAGCCGTGATCGTTGTCGCGAAGTTCAGTTTACTATGGGAAAGTGTGTGCTGTGTGTACACAGATCACGTCGGGTTGTTGCGTTAAGCAAGGATAGCGAAAACGGTGATTTGAACATACGATGAAACGGGTGAGAAGCGAAACAATAAAGCATCAGGCTACTGGCCGCGTGTGCGAATTCGATTTCTAAACTCAAGTACACTCAACTGATGTGGAATTGTTATGTTATCGCTACAGTATACGGCATATTGTGTGTGTATTTGGTAAAAACGCCACAAGCCTACCCGGAAAGTCATTCGTGGCAGGATGTATGGAAGGAGACAGCTCTGCAGACCTTGTCTGCGATGGAGGGATGGCATAGACCCGGACGCCCAGAGCGTGGGAGTGCCGAGCTGGATGACATCGGCTCGAAATCGGGACTCGGTGGAGAGACTTGCTATGATCCCGGTTGTAGTGTCGATGATGATGATGATGAATAATCGGATTCACTCAATGCGAATTTCCAGGTGTAAATTAATTTGTACTTAGTTGTTAGTTTGTAAGACTGTAAAAATGCCTAAACAGGCAATGAAATCAGAGAGTCTAGACACCTACATCTGTAAAAGCCTCTATGATGTAAATTATATAATATGCACGTTCTGCATGTAACATTAATACGTTGACTATTTATCTCTGAAAACTCGTCGTAAGTTGAGACACCCGGAATGAATGTCTGTGCTTTGTAATCCCATGTAAGTTCTTGCCTCTAGCTTCTTGTCTTGTTTTTAAATCCATTTAACTACATAATCAACCGTACTACAAGTAACTGACCTCATATAACAGATTAAACTGAAAGATCAACTGAACTCCAGAGGGTTAGAAACACCAACATTCGACAATTTAGTATATATTTGCTCTAAATTGAATAGACTATCAAGAGAAGGGGAACATTGGTACGGGTGTAACCTGTGCACATTGATAGCCTAGTCTGCACCTGATTCCACAATTTATCCACTTCCATAAATCGCACGCATAGAGGTAATCGCCTAAGAGGCCAACATGCATGTGGAAAAGGAAGGTGGGGATTCACAAAGGAATCAAGCGCATTAGTCTCGGATGACTGAAGATTAAAGTCGTACATGTGCCATGGAGGACATGCAGCGAACGTTTCCCCATTGTTCTTGATAAGCCACCCATAGGCAAGCGGTTTGTACATTACATGATGGGATGTATTTTGCACTAAGAAAATAAAATGCGGTGCATGTGCCTTCCGGTTCATGGACCTAACTATTATGTTAAACACTTAACCTCGGAACAATGAAGGTATGAATTGCACTCCAGCGACCCAACAAATTAGAGTGAGCCCCCTGGCGGGGAAGAAATGAGGTTTGGGCTGAAATCTGCAGCATTCAGTGGTTTTATGAAGATCGGAGGTTACTTATGTTGACTGACCGCTGAGGGCAGTTGTGAACCGGATGAATTTGGAATTCAATGATTGGAGTGGGGTCCGGATGCAGGATTCTCAGGATATTTGATTTGCTTTTCATTTGCGACGGACAAATCTCTTGCCATGGTAGTGAACTGGCAGGAGTTCTAAGAAATGTAAGAGGGTTGGATATAATGGAGAAAGTGAGAAGTAGCGATCAATTACCTCCGCTCCTATTGCGGCAACTAATATATGGTGGGGCCCTTCTATAGCGTTCAGATTTGTTTGCAGATAGACTTATGACAGACCCCGAATTTTTTAACATTTTTCAGGAGTAAAAACGAACGAAACAGTTTGAAATTTTCACCATACAACATTCCAAAGGTTTAAATGGCCCGCCCTGTACTATAAGTTGCATGCGACAGACGGCATTATTTTTATTTATTGGCCTGTAGGAACCCGGAAGTTCATGGCCTCACCGACTCGACTCCGTGACAGGCGGCATATATACTTTTAATTACTTATTTATCATAAGATGTAATCATATTACAATAACATAAATAAACAATTCTAATTTTACTTCCGTAGAATTTTTGATGAAAGATCAACTGGAAGAAGACGGGTGGGGATGTCGCGACGGAGATAGGAGGATAATGTAAAGCGTGACTTTAGTGAAATTGGATCAGTTGGCATAACGTACAAGGAAAGTGCACAGGACAGCAAATGGTGGCGTAGCCGAGTTAGTGAGGTCATGAGGTTCAGGGTTCAATAACTAGTAGTAGTAGTCTTAGTTCTGTTTTACAACTAGCTTACTAAATATGCACACAACGGTACAAATCTTTTTCCCATTCGACGGACTAACATCAAGAAGGAGCTGTATTTGTTTTGTATCAACACCAACAAAAAGTAAAATATTTACACACCATGAAAAGAAATTTTAATCAAAAAGGAGTCAATGGTAACAAACGTTTGAAAACTAACAACTCGTCTGCTTTCGTCGATTGGCTTAAAGTTAAAAGTGCATACAATATTAAATTTGAAAGCAATGTAAACAGGGAGACAACAAAAGGAAAATGTAGCAAAAGTAGAGTAAAGAAAATAAACAAATTAAGGACAGACCAGAGAGGACAAGAGACAAAAATCAAAGTAAACTAGTTTTGGTTTTTACACAAACGCGCGGATGTTAAGTATACACTTGATAACTCCAAGAAGGAAGGCCATACAATTGGCGGCATCATTAATAAAAATGAATGCAACTCGAAACTATGAAAACCTTGCGAATGGATATACGAAATTATTTAATATTGTTGAACACTTTGCGTTCCCCACAGTCATGGGAACTAACTGTGGTAAGTGAATGTTTTAGTTGCATCAAAGAACAGAAATGCAAGTAATATTGTATTATACATTATTAAACTCTCCGCAAGATGATATGTCACTCAGAATAATTGGAACGTAAATGGGAGATAATATTATCTAACTCTCAAAATTATTGAACATTTAGTATTCCCACACAATCATCATCATCATCATCGGCACTACAACCTAGAACCGGTCTTGGCCTTATTTAGCAAGTCCTGAGGCTTGTTAAATTTTCCATAATGATTTGTTTTTTTTCCGGGCAAGGTCATTAGTCTTGCGCCAGAGGCTCCCCGACGAGGAATCGAACCCCGGTCTCCCGCGTGACAGGCGGGTATACTAACCAGTATACTATTGAGGAGCTTCCCACACAATCATGTGAACGAAAATGCAAGGGGATTCTTTATCATTTAAAATTATTGGACACTTTACAATCCCTCATAATTACGTGAACGGAAATACGATGTCACATTTATGGTTTAATATTATTATACTCTCTGCAAGATGTTATTATATCACTCAGAATTATTGAACACTTTGCAGTTCCACACAATCATGTGTGAAAGAAAATGCAAGGTGGTAATTTATTATTTAAAATTATTGAAAACTTTGCAATTCCTGAAAATTAAATGAATGGAAATTGTTGCAGCTCGAACAAGGGTGACAAGAATACATTTATTATAACAACGAGGGTAATATAAATGGTAATTTCTTTTTATACATTTATTGAATAATGTTACACACTAACTATACTATCAACATTTTTCAGTATAGTTTCCTGCGTGATCTACATACTTTTGCCACGATTTGGAAGCTTTAATAATCCGAGTTGATAGCCAATTGCGCACGTGCTATTCGACTTCTTCATTACTTTAGAATTTTTTTCTCCAAGTGATTCCTTCAAGGGTGGTAAACAAAAAATAGTCACAGGAAGACAAGTCTGGCGTATAAGGAGTGTGTTCGATGGTTTCACAAACCATTTCTTCCAATGTATCTGTTGTCAAGGACGCGGTGTGAGACCTGGCGTTGTCATGAAGAAGGATGACATCTCGAATGGGCATACCCCGTCTTTTGTTGCGATATGCGGCTTTTGCCGGCTTCTGATGAGCTTTCTCCAATGGTTAAGCGGCGATCACATTCAATAAGCTCGCGTCCATCCTGACTTTCGTGTTCGATACGTTCTCGCCCACTTGTAAATCCTCTGGCTCGCGTATACACGATTCTGAGACAGTGTATCACAACCAAACTGTGCTTCCAATCGAGAAAAATTTTGGAGGATTGAACGCTTAACGATTTTACTGATATTGATCGGAGATAAGAGGGGAATAATAACGGTGACGATTGGGCATTTGGATTCCAGACATCGGATATTGTGTTACCGACTGGAAAGGTGTGCTGCAATACGGATCGAAATTCATAAAAAAAGACAAGAAAATGAACACTTCAATGATCGGTAGCAAGGAAATGACCTGATTCATCTCTGCGGCGAATCAACTGATTGTGTCAAGTGAAGTATTCAACGATCAATAGCAAGAAAAAGACCAGATTCATTTCTTAAAGTGGTGAAAAAACACACGATCCACATGTTGAATGTACGAACATACTCTTGTTCGATTGTGGATCGTGTGGAAGCTGGATCCCCTTTCGCAGTGGATGGAGATAGAGAGAGAGAAGGTTTTTTTTAGTGTGTTGAGGAAGGAACAGCAGTTTTTTGTTCCGTTTGTTTTTGATAAAGAAAAAGAAGTTTTTGGGTTCCGTTGACAGAACTGAGGTAGTGGTTCGAAAGCGAAAAAACAGTTGAGAGAAAGAAATAAGGAAAGAGGTGCAACGTCCCGTTCCTTGTTTGATAAAAAACTTGAAAAGTTAAAGTTAAAGTTAAAAAGTTATTTTGTTGGTTTTCTTTATGATGAATTAAAGAATTAAAAGGGTAAAAAGTTAAAATTAAAGTTGAAAAGTTGCTTTGTTTGTCTTGGATTTCGGAATAAAACTTTGTAACGATTTTGATGAGAATTTTTCGGTGTTTTCCTGGAAGTACGTCTAAGTTCTGGTCCGGCAGTGCGGAAGATCTTGCAATGGAGTCTGGAGGGGAGAAATAAAGAGGCTTCCGACACACACAACACGTACCACGGTGGAGCTAAGGTAGTGGAGCTGAAATAGTGACCTTATCCCCAGGTAACCCTTTGTACTTATTTAAATTTCTGTGGCGGAGAACGTTACAGTGAAATAAAGAGACTTCCGACGCACACAACACGTAGCACGGTGGAGCTAAGATAGTGGAGCCGAAATAGTGACCTTATCCCCAGGTAACCCTTTGTTCTTATTTAAATTTCTGTGGCGAAAACGTTACAAGGGTCGATAGCAAGGATAAGACCAAATTCATCTCTGCGACGAATCAACTCATTGTCCCAAGTAAAATATTCAACGATCGATAGCAAGAAAAAGACCAGATTCATTTCTGCGGCGAATCAACTGATTGTGCCAAGTGAAGTATTCAACGATCGATAGCAAGGAAAAGAGTTGATTCATCTCTGCGGCGAATCAACTGATTGTGCCAAGTGACTTCACTTCAGGGTCGATAGCAAGGATAAGAGCAGATTCGTCTCTGCGACGAATCAACTAATTGTCCCAAGTAAGATATTCAACGGTCGATAGCAAGAAAAAGACCAGATTCATTTCTGCGGCGAATCAATTGATTGTTCCAAGTAAAGTATTCAACGATCGATAGCAAGGAAATGACCCGATTCATCTCTGTGGCGAATCAACTAATTGTGCCAAGTGAAGTATTCAACGATCGATAGCAAGGAAAAGAGTTGATTCATCTCTGCGGCGAATCAACTGATTGTGCCACGTGACTTCGCACGTAAACCAGAAGGGCGATAAAGGAATGAATGACATACAAGTCCTCGTCTTTTTTTACACTAACGCGCGCACTAAAGAGGGTTTTGAAGTACCATTAAGTTTCGAAAGTTGGTCTTACTGGCATCCCTTTTTTATAGTAAAACAGTTCTACATGTGGACTTATTAAAAAGAGGTCATTGGTAGGCAAATGGAAGAACAAATAAAACACCGGTTTTTTTTTTTACAGAAACGCGGGACAAATGGGGTTTTTGTAGGTTTCCATAGGAGAATAGGACGGAGATAACAAAAGGAGGTTTTTTGTATATTGCTTTTACATACGAGGGCAGGTCAATAAGTCCTTAGAACATTCAAGAGATGGCGTAGCATCGCTAATGGTCTGTTCTTAGTAAGCATCATTCGTCAATAGGTATCTGTCAAATACAATATATAAATACCTTGTAGGTATCTGATAAATTGAGTAGGGAAAAAATATCTCCGAGATGGGTGCCGCATTTGGTCTCAGCTCAGAACAAACGCAACCGCGTGGTATCTTCTAAGGCTCTTTTGTAGAGCTTGTGTCGCAACCCAGATGAGTTTCTGCACAGATTCGTAACTGTAGATGAAACGTGAATACACCACTAAACTCCCGAGACGAAAAAACAGTCAAAACAGTGAACTGTTAAAGGCGAACGGACTCCAAAGAAGGCAAAGGCGGTGAAATTAGCTGGAAATGTTATGGCTACTGTGTTTTGGGATGCACGTAGTATTATCTTCATTGACTATTTGGGAAAGGGACAGACGATAACTGGACAGTATTATGCATCATTATTACGTCAACTAAATGAGAAAGTAAAAGAAGATCGTCCTCTTTTTCTAGGGACTGTGTAGTGTATCCATTAAAACAGAAACACATTTCTCATAATACACACCCGATAATTAAATCATAATTCAAAATCCACGATCTTGAAATAAAATACCGGACGG
The DNA here is from genome assembly GCA_963931805.1 of Microdon myrmicae. Taxonomy (NCBI): domain Eukaryota; kingdom Metazoa; phylum Arthropoda; class Insecta; order Diptera; family Syrphidae; genus Microdon; species Microdon myrmicae. Next base: position 10,223,179 of record OZ007500.1, on the reverse strand, counting down.
CACACGCCAAAGCAAAGACAAAAAGTATGACATGACAATATTTTTTTTTTTTTTTTTAGTTTTTAAACCACATTTATTTTCCTAATTCTTTTTACATGTATAATATTAGGGGTAAATGTTAAACCCTTTTCTACAATCATAGTCCTTAAATTAACTTACTGGCTCTATACGAGCTCTCTAAATTACACATTACAACTTAATTTTTATATACTTGTGTGTTGCGGATTCGCACTAGACACAACCAGCGAATTCACAACTGAATGTTACCCGTGGCAACGGAAAAACAAATGTCAGCAACTAGCTGACATAATCAATTTATTCTGGTTGTCAAGTAAGCAAAATCAACAATCTCTTCTCCGTTTGCTATTCATGCGACTCAGATCACAAAACAACTAATCTCTGTAAATTAACATAATCAGTAATACAAATAAAAGTTATCAATAGTCAACCGTCAATAGAGCTATTATTGGACATTGCAGCTTTACTCTTGAGGTAATCATTTCACATTTAAAAGGCATTTCAATCAATTGATTATAGACAACGGCAAACATCGCTGCACGCCAGGATCATTTCGGTCCTGACGTCATTCCCCCGGCACACCAACAAGAAACATTTGGACTAGTGGACGCTTTCTGAACGCAAATAATATGCCTTTCGGCGTACATCTTTTTTTTATGTCTTATATATGTATATATATTATTATTTTTATTATTATTATTTATTATTTACTGGCCTGTAGGAACCCAGAGGACCTCACCGACTCGGCTCCGCCATTGTTCCCTGTCCTGTGCGCTCTCCTTCCACATTCGACCATCCGATCCGATCACCTCGAGGTCCAATCTAACATTGTCCCCCCCTCTCCGTCGCGGCCGTCCTGTCGGTCTCTTCCTCGTTAGTTTACCGTCAAGAATTCTATCATCGCCCATTCGCGCTACGTGTCCGGCCCATCTTAATCTTATACGAGGGCTGCCTTTTAAATTTCGGGATTAGAGAACAAAAACAAATTTTGATCATCGAAAATCACTTTATTGTTTTTCAAAATATTCCCCATGAAGATCTATACACTTTAGCATGCGTTTGAACCAATTGTCGAAGCACTTTTGCCACTCTGATTGAGGTATCTCCAACACATGCATTCTGAATGCAGCAACCGCTTCTTCAGGTGTCGAAAAACGTTGACCCCTCAGTTTGTTTTTTACGTACGGGAATAAAAAGAAGTCATTCGGTGCCAAGTCAGGACTATACGGCGGATGACCCATCAAACCGATGTTTTGGGTGCTCAAAAATGCAGTTGTCGCAGCCGATGTGTGAGAGCTCGCATTGTCGTGGTGAAGAGTGATCCGTCTTCGGCAGTTGGTTTTCCTGATTTCTTGGAAGACAACTGGCAAACAAATGGTTGTGTACCACTCAGAATTGACTGTTCTGCGTTGTTCTAGTGGTACGGTTGCGACATGTCCAGTTTTTCCGAAAAAGCAGGCGACCATTTGCTTGGAAGTGCTTCGTGCGCGAACAACTTTTGTTGGATTTGGCTCATCTTGAAACACCCAGACAGTCGACTGCTGTTTACTTTCGGGCTCATACGGGTAAATCCACGATTCATCACCTGTCACGATGTCATAGACGTGTTTCGAAGCACGGCGACCGTATTTTTTGAGCATTTCTTTCGACCAATTGACACGAGCCTTTTTTTGGGCGATTGACAAATTGTGTGGGATCCAACGCGAACAAATTTTTTTGACAGTCAAATGTTTATGTAATATTGAATGTATGCTGGTCCCACTAACGCCTAAGGTTGTCTTAATCTCACGATAGGTCACATGACGATCTTCCAATATCAGTTCGCGCACAGTATCAATGGTTTTCGGAACAACAACTGATTTTGGACGACCTTCACGAAATTCATCTTGGAGTGAACTACGACCACGATTGAATTCACCATACCATCGATAAACACTGGTCCTTGATGGAGCTTCATCGCCAAAAATTGAATTAAGTTCATCCATACACTGTTGCTGAGTTAATCCACGCCGAAAGTTGTAAAAAATAATCGCACGAAAATGTTGACGACTTAATTCCATTTTTGGGCCGAGATGAATCCTTTAAGTTACTGTAAACAACACAAATAGTGCTCGTATGTCAAAACGTTCTGAGTGCGTATAACCTCAAAAATGTCCAACTTTACGACAGAGCTGTCAATTGCCGGATTGCAACACTAGGGTTGCCAAATCCCGAAACATAAGAGGCAACCTTCGTATATATGAAATATGAAATATGAACACCCTCTGGTGTTCTATAAACTCCTCGTTTACATCTATATGTATATATTATTATCACAATTTATTTTTTTTTTATATAACAAACAAACACTTCAAAACAAAACGAAAAGGTAAATAAAAAATATAATAAAAAATAAAAAATAAAATAGAATAGCTACAAAAGAGTAATGGGGAAAGGCGGACAGGGGTAGGGGGGAAAAGAGGAAGGAGAGCGTTGCTCTTGAGAGGCATACTATATCTGAGGAAGTGAAGTCCTCTCCTCGTTGAGAAGCCATCACCATTTGCGAGATGTTCGATTATTGGCTGATTTATCTCTTTCACTGATCGCCGTGCTAAAACGCATGCGGTCTGGGGCATTAGTGATGTCACTATCATGGAGAATTCGTTTGTCCCTGGCACCACGGAGAGCGTGGTAAATAATCGGGACTCCATGCACGTCTTGGATAAGGCCTTTTTGATCCAAGAAAGGAAACGCTTCTGGGGGAATAAACCCATTCTGGAGGGTATTCTCCAGATACATATCATTGGGATAGAATGCTCCCGAGATAAGATTATTGTCACTGCACATTGCCCTTGCTGTGTGACCACGAATAATTTTAATTATGAAATTGTCTATCCTATTTAACCCTGATTTATTATACAGGATTTTGTTGGGATAGAATTTTTTGTATTGCGACTCTGGCGTTCTATAAAGTCCGAGGCAGGACCGCTAACACTACCGTTCGAACACACGAAACTTCTCCATATAAAGTGGAGGTATATTATACCATACTGGGCAGCCATAAATCAAAACTGGTCGGATGAATGCCGAGTACGAAATTGTTTTGACTCTGGGGTCAAGAAGACTACTCCGGAATAGACTTCTTGTTATAGAATATGCGCTTTTAGCTGCGGAGAGGAACGCTGCTACGTGCTTGTCAAAATATAAATACTGGTCTAGCCAGATACCAAGGTATCTAACTACAGTTTTCACTTGCAGTGGAAGGTTATTGTTTCCTACAATAGAAAAGTGTTTCTAGTTGTATTTTGTATCCCTCGAGGCCCTGGATAGGGGCGTTCTGAAAAGGATAGTCTCGATTTTCTGGAAATTAATCTTTAATTTCCAGTCTACCCTTTTTGGGGTTAGGGTGGACTACTGCAGTCTTCCAATGGGTTGGATAGTGTGCATTGTTTAGAGCGTTGTTAAACAAAGTAGTGTATATGTTGACTGCTTCGCGAGGCAAATGCCTTAGAACCACATTTGGAATGCTATCTATTCCAGATGATTTCTTATTTTTTATTGAGCTAAGTATGTTTCTAAGTTCATCCTTGCGCACAAACATATTTGTATTTTCATTTCTGACGGGAGAATCCGCCCTATTATTTTCGCCGAATGTGATGAAACTACGGTTTTCGGATCGCCAGTTGTGAAGTTGATTGCGCAGTGAGCAATGTCTTTGACGGGCATGGTTTTCAATTTCAGTGTTAGCATGAACTGATTCGTTAACTCTGTACACTGCTTCGAAACAGGCTCCAATTGAATTCGCTTTCTTTTGCGGATCTTCGACTACTATTACTTCATCATTGGAGTTGATGTGCTCTAAGATGAGTCCTGCATTCAGCATTATTTGACAATTCTCGGGAGTCCGTGGAATTCGGAGACAGGGAATGTCATTGTGATCTTTTCTTCGACATATTTTCTTGATTTGTGAAAACATGTTCGGTCCGTTTGCTTGGACAGCTCGAATTCTGTTGCTCCACTCCTCATTTATTACTGCTCGGTAATTATCACGGATCAGTTTTTGAAGATTTTTAATCAAGGACTTGATTGTTTTGATTTCATTGCTATTTGGGTCACTGAACTGCCTATAGCACAATTTCAGCTTTGAGAGCAGGGTGCTCTTTTGCCTATACAAAGCATCGATAGTTGCATTTCTGTATCGGTGGGAATAGCCATCCATATGAGGTACTTTGGGGATGGAACGATTCATTGTGTTAGTAACACTATCGTTCATAGTTAGGAGGTAATGATCGATTTCATCATTACGGTGGTTTCTATTAGTCGGTGGGTCTATGCCAATGTTGGGTATTTCTCTTTTTACTATGCGATCGAAACGCGACCAATGTGCTTTTCGGAAATCGAAAGAGTGTACCTGGTCGTACAGCTCAAGTAGATGGTACTCGTTTGGCACGTGTATTACGGCTCCAAGTCCGTAATGATCGCTATCGTACTCAATTGTGCGAAGACAATTTCGAGTAGTTACCTCGGTATCTGGTAACTGAATTCGATCATCTGTCATAAGTAAATCCAGGAAGGAGTTACCTCTTGGATAAGACGGTGTACTTGTAGCGTACAATTCTAGTTTATGCTCGATCGCATTTGTTTGCCACCAATCAAACAAGGCATTGCTTCTGGTGTTCGAGGTCAGATTGCCCCAGGCACCGTGCTTGGCGTTAAAATCACCTGCCATTAAAAAGTAATTATTTTCCGAATCTAACTTGAGACTTCGGAAAAGCGTATCGATTTCACAGATAAATTGGGTACCTTGAACAGATTCAGGAGCGTAAGCAGCGACTATATATAGATGCCTTTGATTTTTTAGAGGAATATCTATAATATACTTCCGTGCTGTAAACGACCTTATGGTGAAGACCTTTCTTAACTAAGGTAGCGACCCCACCCCCTCGAGTAGAGTGTGGTCGATCTCGTCTAATTATGTTATAATTTTTGTAGCCCATTTTGTGCCTTTGGTTTAGCTTAGTTTCGCTAGCCAAGAGCACATCTGGGCATTCGACTTGGAGCAGATTGCCTAAATTATCCCTTCCTTCGATGTGGATTAGTGAATTTACATTCACAGCTATAATTTTTAGGTTAAGTTCAGACGGAGGGTTGAAGATTTTGATGTGGAGAGTTATTTGAGAACAGAGTTGAATAGAGAGTATCTATTCGTGCTCTTTGTTCAGTCAGTGTTTTTTGAAATTCGGCAAATTGTCCCTGCATGGTTAATAACATTGTTATTATTTCTGAATGTGCCTCTGGTGCAGGAATTTTTACATTACTATATGTATGTTCCATGGATGCTGGTTGCTTAGGAGCACCGGCCATTTGTGCATATGACACACAAGGAGCCACGAAATTGTTGTAAGAACGAGTTTTCATTTTTTTCTTTTCTTCAACTTGTTTCTTTTTGGATTCCAATTTAATTTCGTTTGTTGACATTTAGGACATCCTCTAAAATTAGCAGTGTGACCTGTATTTTTACAGAGGACACAGGACAGTGTTTTCCTATCTGGAAGCTGTTCCTTGCCCAAGGGGCATTCACCGATGATATGGTCGGAGAGGCACTTTACGCACCTGAATTGCATGTGGCAGTTTGATGCCGCGTGCCCGAAGCGTTGACAACGCATACACTGCAATACGCGATCGATTTTTCTAATTTTTTCCCAACTTATTGTTTGGTGGTTGAGGTGGTTGATGTATCGGAGAGCATCAACTTTACTGTCGGGACTCAGTGATACAATAAAGAAAGGCAATTTGTAATTGCGTTTTCTGGAGTTGGCGGTAGAGAAGGGTTTCACACCAGTAAATTTTCAATTGTCGGTTTCGACATTTTTTAATTCCCCTAATACCTCCTCAGGGGAAAAACATGGGTCAACTCCTTTTAGGAGCATGGAGATTATTTTCTCCGATTTCGGGGTGTACGTGTAGTACTCGCTTTTTGTCCTACCCAAAGCAGTCATTAGTTTGCGATATCCTTCAATATCATCGCACATTAATTTTATTTTAGAATTATTAATTTTTTTTGTTTTGAAATTTTTGCAAGTTAACTCATCTAATTTTATAACGTCCTTTGTTTCCATGGACGTAAGTATTATAGGCGGCGCCTTTTCCTTTTTGTTGGTTACGATGTGCTCGTTCTTTTGCTGCTGCTGCATCTCATTTGTTTGCTTCCTGATGTTGTTCCTGATTTGTCCTTTGTGTTGTTGTATTTTCTTTCCTTTGTTGTTGCTGCATTAGGTCTTTTAATTTGAGGATTGATTCTTTTTGTTTCTTCAATTCCTCTTTTTTGTTGTCAATATCCGCAAGGAGTTTATCCAGTTCCGCTGGATCTGTTGCCGTACCTGTGATATTGTTGTCTTCATCAGCAGGTAATTCAATTTGACTTGGGTCAAGGTCAGCCAATTCGTTGAATTGGTTGCCTGCTCCAATGTATTCATTTTTCTTTTCTTTTGCATTTTTATAGCCATCTGTATTTGGCTAGTGCCGCTTCGTCATAAGACTCGGCTGTCGCTCGAGTCGGCGCCGTGTCGTTGCCAGATGTGCATTTCTTTTCTTTGATGTGCCGATGATGATGCTCGAGTAAGTCCACACTGCTCTATGTCACAATGATTGTTTTTTTTAATTTTTTTTTATGACCGTTCTTGATGACGGTTACACTGTGTGATAACACACAACTCACACGCGCGTTCGCAGACACACTGTGTGTATAATAAGCACACGTACATACACTGAACACGTACACACTACACCGTTCAATATTTCGCAATATGCTATACAGCCGTTCTCAGTCGCGGCCACACTGTTTGCGCAATTCAAATAAAGGGACGCGGGCAGGACGATCGAACGATCCGTACCGTTTGAACGTTATATGTTGAATGATGACATTACAATACTCATTTCCCAGGTGTTCCGATGGATGTGTGTCATGTATGGTATACAATATCACAGTGCATGACACTCACCTATTAATCCGAGAGGTGAGTGGTTGTGGATTGGCTATGCAATACGCAATGAATATATGAAATGACGAACATAGTTTTCAGGTCATGATTTGGGCAGCCGAAATATGATGGCATGACCTACTTGGTATGTATCGAAACTGTTGATGGGAGAAATAGTATTTAAGTACAGAATTTTTGAAGAATAGATCAGATTCAATCAAACCACAATCTGCATGGCTTCTCATTTCTATTTTTGGCAGAAACCAATGGCATTCATGCCGTGCCCATCGATTTCACCTTTGTTGACTTTTGACAGAAACCTATGGCATTCGTGCCCTCCCTATTTGTTAAGCGAAGGATCTCACTTTAGGGCTTTCCACCCCTGCTAGAAACAGTTGGATTCGGCTCACGGCGTCTTGATTACCCTGACCCTTTTCTTATTCTACATCTAAACAACTTCTACTCAACATGGCGATCATGCCTCCTTTACTCTACAACTTGTTGACCTGCGCTCGTATATTGGGAAGAATGAACATTTTCAGGACAGCTAGGGAAATTAATAACTATACAGTTTGGAAGAGAGGTTTGCGGATTTTCCCCGTCAGAGCGATCTACATCGTAAGACGCTATAGGCTCATACAACTAAGTTTCGAATAAGAACCAACTGAAAAGCATAAGCCACGGTCCTAAGTTTGCTTACTATCATCATCATCATCGGCACTACAACCGGGATCCGGCCTTGGTCTTATTTAGCAAGTTTCGAGGTTTGTTAAATTTTCCATAATAATTTATTTGTACGGGCAAGGTAATTAGATTTGCGCCAGTTTGGTTACTATTCCATGCCTCAATATAAAGTGAAGTGCGTACTTTCTTGGTGCCAATTTTTCCAATTAGAAATCAATGACAGTGTACCGGGTGCTTTTTATGTTCCAGATCGAGTTTGCTTGGCCGCAATTTCGGTTTGGATGGCATTTGATACCCGACAGCCCAAGAAACTGATCGATATCAATTTATATTTGGGCAGCTAACGTCGCAACAATTTGTTGGAATCATTTAAAAAATTCGCCGAGAGAATACGTATTTAATGTATGGAGAAAATTACATGACATTCCGATCAATACACGAGGGAAATTAAATTTTTTTTGACGCAAATTATGTGCCGAGCAAGTCAATCATGCAGCGTGTAATAAATAATTTTGGAAGGAAAAATAAATTTGGAGAAATTAAGCCTGCGTACATCAGAATAGATCGTTGCAGTGAGTCAGAGTGTTGCGGGTTATTCTGCTCATCGAACCCGTACACAAGAATTCTGAATGTCGCATTTCCCCCCCTATATTCAATTCATTTGACCCATCAGCTGCCGGAAAATGGCCCAGAACAGAGTGGAACTTTTGTAGCGTCTCTAACAGATACACACACAATACACAAGCAAATAGTGAAGAACACCGAACGAAAATCGGATAAGAAAATGCATCAGAGCCGTATACCATAGCGATAACATAACAATTCACATCAGTGAAATATACTTGAGTTTAAAAATCGAATTCTAAGCACGGCCTGTAGACTGATGTGTTATGCATTGGTTCAATTTTTGGTGATTCTAAGTGTCATAGCGTCAGTTCGAATCACACGTTCTTCAATATCATTCCAAACGCTATAATTGGTGACTTACCGACGTGATCTGTACACACAGCACACACTTTCCCGTAGTAAACAGAACTTCACACACGATCATGACTTTCGCATAGAGCACCAGGCACACTTGCCTGCTCCGACGTTCTCTCGTTCGCTCTGTCGTTCACATACGAAGCTGATCGTAACAAAGTTACTGAGGAGGGAGTAGTGTAGCGTCTCTAACAGATACACACACAATACACAAGCAAATAGTGAAGAACACCGAACAAAAATCGAATAAGAAAATGCATCAGAGCCGTATACCATAGGGATAACATAACAATTCACATCAGTGGAATATACTTGCGTTTAAAAATCGAATTCTAAGCACAACCAGTAGCCTGATGTGTTACGCATTGGTTCAATTTTTGGTGATTCTAACTGTCAGCGTCAGTTCGAATCACACGTTCTTCACTATCATTCCAAACGCTATACTTTTACAATTCGAAACAGATGGCCACAATTTTTGTGAAAATATCATTATGAGCGACGAAGAACATGGCGTTGTTAATAAACAGGGCATGACCAAACCCTTAATTGATATCCCAAAGACTAATACAGTCTCGTACGGTAATTGCATGGTGGACCATATTTGGGCAATACTTTTCTGAGGATGCTACAGCCTATGTTGTAACAGTTACCGGTGACGGTTCTCGCAACATATTAGAAAACTTTCTTTTACTCAAATTGGATCAATTGGGGCTGCATTTGCAATATTTGGTTCTAACAAGACAGTGTCACATCTTATACAGCTTGTGCTACGATTCAAACTCTGCGAAAACATTTTTTCATCCCAATAATGTCAACAATTGTGACATCGACTGGTCCCCGGGAACCCCAGATTCGACCGCTCATGATTTTTGTCTATATGGGTACTTGAAGGAGAAGAGACACAAATAAACCCATCTCAACCTTGACGGTTAAAAACGGCATTCGCAACGGAATTGTTGAAGGAACTCTAGAAGTCAGCCAAGTTTTTATAAAAAAATCTGTTTTAAAGAGTACGCCTTTGTGGCCAGAGGCGGCAACCTCTATTGTTAAAGACCACGTATTCGATAAGCAAAATATAAGTGATTATATTAAAAAAAGTCATTAAAAAAGCATCAATCAGGAACGTACAAACATCTTGTATAAGTCAGCCTACGGTTATGGGGATTGACATCTATGGAGAAATACCGCCGTGGTTCGGTACCTTATTTTCCCTAAAAGTATCCAACAGGATCAAATGAATCAACTGATCAAGTCTTGTTCAAATTTGAGGCAGAAATTTAACCAATGTGTCTTGTACGTACCATTGTAGAGGCTAATATCAATTAATTGTGCCTGTTAAGCTCCAAACAGGAATTCATTGTGACAAATTAACAGACAGATACTTAAAGTTGGTAACAAGCATGCAACTGTTCCCACTTTATGAAATTTGTCCCGCAATCAAATAATTGTTGAGATAATTTAACCAAGTGATTTGTCAATGTCCCGTGACAAATGGAATCAGTGAATCACAAAACCTTCAGGTCCGTGGAAGAAGGGATTCGTCAACGTGTTGAGGCACACACTTCATATTGTCCTTTATCTCAGTCACGTTGATTCATTGCCAAACTTCCCACGAGAAAACCAATTTAATTTCCAGTAATGATCCTACAAAGGATACTTTTACATTAATTACCCCCCGCAGTTTAACATGTCGGACGTGTAGGTCTATTCTCTCACGTTGCCTTTTCCTGTGGTGCAAAAAGGATATTTTTGAATCTATATTCAGCATGAGAAAGGGATTTCAATAGTCGCAAACGAAGGGCATAAGCAAGTTTTATACAGAATATAAATGTGCCTGTTTTTGAGGCAACGAGCTAAAAGACTTCCGTTTGGAATGAAGCATTATTCACCTACCTATACCAACATCCATTGCCGAAACCAACGTGATAAGTGATGCTTGAAAATTCTGAAAGGCCTTTGGGTAAAGGATTTATATTACAATCGTGCCGTTCAAATCAGTATCCCCCCCTTTTTTCTGAAGCTCTTCAAATACGTTCAACTATAAAACTTGACCAGAATGGACATTTAACTCACCAAACGGTGCCCAATCGACCGCTGGCATATTTCTGTACTCTTTGACCTTTAAATATGAAATCAGTTTCCAAGATGAGGTTCGCCTAAGTAAATACCTGTTCGCCCTCAAGTGTGAAGTCTTCCAAGGAAAAGGAGAAACCGGAGAAAAATCAATTTCATTCGATATTCTTCGTGACTTTATAATACACCCCGAATTTCCAACCCATGGTCGATCAATTAATTCAGTTGGAATTAATTTCCAAAGGGTACATAAACTGAAGTAACGACTGTGTGCCAGCTGAGTGACCCGGTGAGGTCGGTTGGCTCCTTTTACAAAAGAACTCTACGCACATAGAAACGCAATTAGGTTGTTTAGCCGGAAAATTTATAAGCACGTGATGTCCATTTTCATGCTGGCTCCTTGCATAAGGATCCACAGGATACACGGCCCTCGAAGTGGAAGTAATATTATGAAACAAATGACTCAAGTGATGCTCAGCTCACGCGACACGTATGCCGTGTGTGAGCTGCAAACAGAAACCTCCCAAGTCGGCGGAACTTGTCATTAACAAAATCAATTACGCCGCCAGCCACGCATCCTGCCTGCCAGAGTACTTAGGTGTAATTATGGTCTACATGACACACAGTTCTGACCAACCTTAATCATTTCATACCTTCATCGCGCTCTTCAACTTTGATGTCGATAGCTTTCACTTGATGCGAAAAGTTTTCCCATCCGAGCTCTCGTAATCGTCCTTCCGCCGACGGGTCGCTTCTCTTGTACGCCATCACTAATTAATGCGATTTTGCAAGAACCCTCGTCCGTGCTCTGAATACCCCACATAATGCCAATAAATGTTGAGGCACATAAGACATTTCCCACCAACTACATAGACTGAGTAAATACCTGAACAGTTTACCCTTTAAATCCTTTGTGATCTAACTTCAATTTATCAAACTTTGGAGGACTTCGATTAATATAAACCGGCGAATTTCGGTGCACAAGTATTTTGATTGATGCGCAGCGAGGAATTTCGATAAATTAAGAACAGGAATTTGGGATATTAAGGTACTAGTGTAGGTGGACTAGTATACCGGCTGCGTAGGATGGAATTTGGTAAGCGATGGCGCGACTTAGTCATTTCTAAAACAAGGACATCAACAACGCGAATGATAATAAAAAAAACTCTGGGGTTTAATTCATCAGGTGGCCCTGGCGAAGCCGACATCCTCACTATCCTACATTATACGACAAACCCCGCGGCTTAATCCCATTTCAACAACGACATTTTTGCTTCTATCCGGTTTATCCAATCCCCCAATTCAACCACAGTTAGAGTCACTATAGAAAAAGATTGAGTAATCTGATTCATAGCGCCTAACTGATTTTCAATATGTAAGCACTTAGTCTCATCAATGTAACCACTTAATGTCTTATGATAACAAGCACACCCAGGGCCTACCCTTGACACCCAGAAACATAATACTCCTTAATCATTCAAGTAGGAGTATTTTCGTGATGAAAGAAAAGCGCCTCACTTCTGATCAAGAGAAAACTAGAAAACTACCTACACCCTCTGAAAGGGAGACTTTCTATAATTAATGTGTTGAATGCAGATTAAGCCATTAAGGAAAGACCCGGGTGCCATAATCTCCTTATTATATTTGGGAGGCACATTAAGATATCATCATTAAGGACTCGTGACACATTCTGTTTAATTATACCTTCAATATTAGACCTATAGGGGGCGATTACTTCACTGGCGCGACAACACGATCTGCGAAAGGCATTCCCACCACCCTAGAAGATTGTGGCTTCAACTGAAGTAACGTGGTAGCTAAGCAACTTAGAGAGTGGTCTATTATGTCGGTTTTATGATTAGGGTATTATCAGGTTTCAGGTGACGCCTGACAGATGAGGAGTAAATATTGAATACCACAGATTCTTAGTTCGACACCGATTTTAACCCTGATAATGTCATAGTAATGATTGAGACGAAATTATGGGATCATTAGCTGATTTCTCTGCATCGATAGTATTACATGGGTCCGTAAATAGCTTAAGCTACTTCATTGAATTTTGTGCAGTGCAATTTTCATAGCCGGGCGGTGCTGTTCCTCCAGACGGAATCCCCACATTTTATAGAATACACTTCTTTATAAGATGTATGTGCTAGAGGAATCATTAACACCCTTATGACATCGCCCTGTGAGTAGGGCGTTAGAATATACTCCCAGCTAGGCCAGCTTGTCGTAAGAGGCGACTAAAGGCCGAGTGGTAGCCGGGGTCCCAACGCCCTGTGCGCCCGGTGAAATACCACCCCATCAAGCTTTAGGCTCCGTGAAATGGTCGGGAGAAATCCCTGGCCATCTTTCGGAGCTTGGCTGATGGACCGGTTCGAGAAAAGGTTGGTTAGGTGGTAGTCGGTCCCAAGGTGAGATACCACCCCGTCACGCTGTACATTCCGCGATATCGCCGAGAGAAATCTTCGACGGTGTTTCGGATGTGTGGCTGATGGCCCGGACTGACACGGGGATAAGTCATGATGGTGTCTTCTGATATAAAGAATTCCGGAGGTAAACTAGTCTCCCTCTCCGGGGGGGACTATGTCAGGGGAACATCATGCAGATATCATGATAACTAATGGAACTTTGAGAGGCTCGTCATCGCATAACCGGGCTAGCTCTCGAGGCTCGGCCCACGCTCGACTGGTGACGGCATTTTGTAACATCAGGGGCATCGGTTTCACCAATACTAATGTAAACACCGTCCACCAATATTTGCAAACAACGAAACCTGATATCCTTGCCCTAACTGAGACCCAGGTCGATTCGTCAACTGATTCGACATATCTTCGTTGCTCAGGATACGACTTACATTCGAGATTCCGTTTTAAGGGCGGAGTCTGCGTCTTCGCACGGTCCGATCTGGCTTGCCAGATGATGGAGGCGTTGGAACCCAATAATATGTACATCATATGGTTGAGGGTCGTGCTGAGGAATTCTGTTAAATTTCTTTGTTGTCTTTACCGCTCCCCGAATCTCGATCGACCGGCGACATTTTTCGAACATCTTTCATATACCGTCGACTGGATACAGATCAACCACCCAGCTTCTGAAATTATTGTCCTTGGCGATTTTAATGTGCACAATTCCGACTGGTTGTTACATTCTAACAGAACCGACGAGGCTGGGAGGCTGGGGGAGATGTTTGCTGTAAGCCACAACTTGACTCAACTCGTGGGGGAGCCTACGCGAGTACCGGATGCCCGAGGCGATTATGCGAACACCCTGGATCTGTTTTTGACATCCGAACCGAGTATTTATACCGTAGAGGTTTCTGCGCCACTGGGAAACTCAGATCACTGATTGGTATCTGTCGCGCAAGCACTTGCATACCAAGCGAATAACCGGTCTAGGCAGCTTCGCCATGTATGGAAGTATGGGGCTGCTAACTGGGACGATATGCGAGATTTCTTCGCATCCTTTCCATGGTCGGAGGTGTGCTTCGGAAACTCCGATGTTAACGCTTGCGCGGAGTTGGTATCAGAGATTATTCTCCTGGGGATGGAGATGTATATTCCGCATTCCATCAAACGAAGTTCGTCTGATAAACCTTGGTTTGACAAAAAATGCGGGCTGATTATAGCGGCAAAAGATAGAGCTTTTAAGCAATGGCGCTCCAATCCCACCGATGTTAACAGAACGAATTTTGTTAGAATCAGAAACGCGTGCAACCAGGCGATTGATACCGCGAAGAAGGCTCACAACGACAGGGTGATCAATAAGCTCCTTCGGTGCCCAACTGGTTCACGCTCCTTCTGGTCAATGGCAAGGGCTGTCAGCGGTAACTTTGCTTCCTCCTCTTTCCCCCCGTTGGTGACAGACAGCGGGACGTTAGTCACGAATCCAAAGGATAAAGCTAATGTATTCGCGAATTTATTTTCCGCGAACTCAAACCTCGATCCCGGCCTTTTGGAGCCACCTGTGATCTCGCCGGTACAGTCTTCCATGCGGGATGTGAGATTTCGTCCGCGCACTATTCAACGCATTCTACGTGAACTGTAGGAAGGCAACCGGCCCGGACGGAATACCAGCAGTAGTCCTTAAGAACTGTGCTCCAGAACTATCGCCGGTTCTTGGCAGACTTGTGGGGAAGAAGTAAGTGCACCGGCGTACGGCGCTGATTAACTTCCTCCTCCATCATTCACTAAATGTTCACCAGTTAACAAATCGAAAAATTGTCACACACAAGAAGTAAAACTCCGCCACAAGACAGTTAAAAGAAATTTATAAATTGTTTATTGTTTGTCTTTTACATTTTTGTATAATTTATACGTTTTCACAAAAGCTATTGAACACTTCGTATAAACTTATGGATATTGTTTTATCAAAGAGACTATTGTATACCGATTTTTTTTTGACGCACTATATGTTTTCAATAATAAACAATTTGGGATCAATAAATTTACGTTATTTCATAGATTCACGGAAAAATTTACGTGGAAAAATAAACTAAAACTTCCCAGAGTTGAAAAATAAAACACACACGACTCCGGGTATATATTCGCGTGTTACTGTTTACGCTTCTCCGCTGGTGGCGCGGAGAGCGGGAGTGACCCGTGCGACCAGCGTGGTCGGAGGATGGAATAAGACTCAAACGATCGTCATCTCATGCAGAGATGATTTCGCTAAGGAAGAAAAAGGAAGAGAGAGTAAAACGTTTCTCTTAAGGGTGTAACTAGTGGCGCAGTGGTATATGTGCGCGATCGAACAGATTCAATGTTGTTGCATGTGTTCGAAAACAAGGACAATAGGGAAAAATGACCACATGCGCCGCTGGTAATGCGGGTCATTGTTTACACGATGCCTCGTCGCTATTTTCGACGTTAGGAGAAAAGGGTGCTAAAAGCAAATTGAATGTTTATGGCATCTCTGGCTGCAATAGAAACCGGGTTCATATTTGCATTAGGAAATGCTGGAGAATTTGGTTTCAGCGTCTATTGCGCTAATTATATGCAGCTGCTTGGGTTGTTTGTTGCTAAGACAAACAAAAAAGGTTGCCAGGCAATGTATATGAAAAGGTATATGGCGCGTCTGGGAAAATAGACGGCGCGATATTTATGGTATTTGTCTGGTACCGAATTGGTTCAGAATACCAAATAAGCAAACAAAGAAATCTTATGAAAAATTGTATGCGAAGGGATGCATGAAGGTAAGTTTTCTTTATAGGGATTTTAGGGTTATAATAATTGGGTCTGTTTGATGCGTGAAGCATCTAAGATGCTAATGCGAATTGCATTAGCGAAAGCTGGTGCAGACCCGGGTTATGGTTATGGGGGTTTTTTCAGGAAGGCGAGCCGTGGGATCTGGCGGAATCGCCACAGTACTCCCCTCCCAGTGACGTAGTCACGAAAAGAAAGGTAGGGGCGAGGGAATGCTCGATGGTGGGTGCTGTGATGATAGGGAGGTTGCTTCGGAATGCGCTGTGGTAATGTTACAGGACTATCGTTGTGACCAGATCCTGGTTATTGTTTGGGCCTTTATCGATAAGATGGGCACAGTTGTTACCGCTTGACGCCATCAAGGGCAAATGTGTGCGGCGTGGTCCATCGGCCTGTTATGGGTCTCGTGGACCAACAGGCTTATCGCCCGAATAGGTCGGAACCTATCGGAAATCCGCTCACATCCGCAGTGACGAAATGGCGTATGCGAGATGGAGGGGAACTTATCCCAGGGTAATTCCCATCCGCAGTGACGGGTTGCCGTGTGCGGAATGGAAAGGGACCAAGTCCAGAGCGGGTGTCTTTTGTCCATACGTTTGTATGGCGATTTGTTTGCCGCTGGGACTGGTAAAGGAGGGCGGGCCCTCAATTGCACGTTTTACCTATCGAGGGAGGACCGGTACATTGGTGCCCATGTAGCGGTAGCTGCGACCTCGACCGAATGGAAACTTGCTGTGAGGTGCCGGCCGTCGCTCTTGTTTAAAAAAAAAGAAAAATAGGGGATTTTGGTTAGGGGGCTCCTGGTGGGTGGTTGATTGTGTCCAACCCCAGGGCGCCCTAGGGTTATTAGATGTGCGCTCCGAAGTTTTATGCACCTAGGTATTTGAGGCGGCGTAGAGGGGCGTGTATAGCCTTTAGTTGCCGCTAAAGGGGAGCCATGGTGGCTAAAGGATTGGGGAAACTGGTATGTTGTCTCAGCCCGATGGTATCGGTTTGATTTGTGGGCCGGTGTTGCTGAGACATTTGGGGGACGTGGGAGATCTAAGGACGAATGTCCTGAAATTTAAATAAAGGGGCAAAACCAGGTGCCCTGATAGATGCTACGCGTAGTAGCTGTGGTAACGAGGGAAGCTGGCTTGCTGAAATCGGGTAGAAGGTCGAGCATTGATGAACGGTGTCGCGTGATAACTGTCTTTGGCGTGCATGGACGCCAATATTGGACAGAGGCAGAAAAAGTTGTTAGAGGTCACGCAGAGTCGAGAAGGGTTGCTTGGGGTTGCGTGAAGGCTATGGTTGGACAGAAAAGGGTGAGGTGTTTCACGCGAGGCAAAACCGGGTGTCCTATATATTATATGCTACACGTAGTAGCTGTTGTTACGTAAGGGGCCGGTTTGCAGAAAATGGGTGTTGAAATGGGTCGAGTGAGGTTGGATGGAGTAAAGGGACGAAACGAGACTAAGGGGGCAAAGGGAGCCGAAGGCTGTCGAGTGGAGTCGAAAGGTGGCCAATGAGGCTAAAAATAAGTCGAAGGTGGTCGGGTATTGTCGCGAGTAGTCGAGAGAAGTAGGAAGCGGAGTCGTGTGTAGTCGAATTGAGTCATGTGAACTTGTGTGGAGTCAACAGTGCTGTGCATCTTGTAAAAACGGTTGTGCACTGCTAAATACCCTGAAGGGGCTTACAATATTTATTATTTGTTTTAAAAAAAAAATTGCAGCAACCGTTTCTATTCAAATAGATATGATGTAGTTTGGTTTAAAATTATTATATATCAACGTTTATTGTTAAATCGTTTTGGATAGCTTAAATTATTATTTTCGTTTAGATTAGTATTAATCAATATATCCATCAATAAACCGATTACTCTGCAAGGTGATATTTCTGTAGATTTTATTTCTCTTTTGAAGTCTTTTATTGTTTTTCTTGCTTTATTTTATTTTATGCATTATGTTTAAATGTTGGATAGGTCAGAAGGACTAAGTGTAAGGTTAACAGTTAGTAAATTGATTAGACAAGGCGACTGCAAAAATATATTGTATTAATATCGGCTACAGCTATGTCAACTATTACGCTGGCCAGCGAGTGTTTATCGATTATAATTGCTGACGAGCTGAGCCGATATGGGGTATAGTTTTACAATAGGAACTCGTTAAGTTA
Organism: Microdon myrmicae; assembly: GCA_963931805.1. Taxonomy (NCBI): domain Eukaryota; kingdom Metazoa; phylum Arthropoda; class Insecta; order Diptera; family Syrphidae; genus Microdon; species Microdon myrmicae. Next base: position 10,205,106 of record OZ007500.1, on the reverse strand, counting down.
GAACTGTGTGTGAAAATGTCTGCTTTAATAAGTAATTCCATGATTCCATGTCTGGATATAACCTACTTATCAATTTGGGAATTTTAATTTTTCTTAAAACAAATAATGTTAATTATATGCTTTAAACATTTTAATAAAGACTAAGAGAAAAAAAAAATCGAGATTGCTTATAATATATGAATATATATACGTAAATATATATATATGTAGAGAGAGAGAGTAATATAATTGTAGAATTGAATATATATTAAATGTTTTACAATTTCTTGTGTATTTAGAGATATTTGTCTTTATTTCGGTAAAGGGTTTTGTTTTGGTTTATTTATTTATTTCCAATTATGTTAACCATGTTTTTGTATGAATTTGAAAGAAAAGATAATAGCAGAACTGAATACGTGTAACATTTAATATAAAAAAAAAAATTATGTCTTTTTCGTACGTTTATAGGTTACAAAACAAAAAAGAAACGCACCTATATAAATGTATATATTTCCGGACATATATCCATTCATATAAGTGTCAATATCTTTTATACATATTTAATGAATTTTATTTATTGAAAACCTTGTTTCGGTATTTGGATTAGAAAGCATAGTTTTTTAATAGTCAAATCAGTTATACTCTTTTCTTACACTGGTAGAATAACTGCCTCTAACCAGTTGTCTACATTTACAATAGAAAATCGTTTTCGCAAATTAGAACTGTGCATGGAAATTTGTACTTCAAATCACTAATTAATTTTACACAAAACACAAGCTTAATGATTAGCCTACTTGATTAGTTTTTCGGAATGCAGTTTTTTTAAATTTAAATTTCGCCCGGAAGGAGCTTACAATAGAAAAAGAAAAAAAAAACAGGAAAAAATTGAAAATTTCGAGAAGAGAGGAAAAAAAAATTGAAGAAAATTCAGGAGAGGATACCTGTCGTTCTGTTGATGGTTCCGATGGTTGCTGGTCGGTGATGGTTACTGGTACTGATGTTATGCCAGGTGCTGTTGTTGGGCTGGCGTTGGGGCGATGCTTTTGCCCATTGATGTTTTTCGCCAATTGCCGCCACAATTGCCCACTGATTGTATATTTATTCTGGTGATGGCGTGTCGACTGGTGTTATTGGACGATGGTTATTTTTGAGGTTGTTACACCCTTTAATTGTCTTTTGTTTATTGCCGCCACAATTGTTCACTGAATTTATATTAAGCGATAGATAATTTTGTCGAACAAAACTCCAAGAAATTTGACCGATGTTAACAACAAAAGGACGTCCAGCTATGATCAACTATACGAACGTATTCCTGTTCTAGATCGAAGTGAGAATTGATGAAACAGGAGTCGAAATTTTTGTTTTCAGCACTAAAAAGTCACTGTTCGAGAAAAAAAAACTATTTTCACCGTTAACAAAACGCGAATGTTCGAAGGTTGCAGTGTTCTTTTTACACTCGCGGGTCACCAATGTGGGGAAGAAGTAAGTGCACCGGCGTACGGCGCTGATTAACTTCCTCCTCCATCATTCACTAAATGTTCACCAGTTAACAAATCGAAAAATTGTCACACACAAGAAGTAAAACTCCGCCACAAGACAGTTAAAAGAAATTTATAAATTGTTTATTGTTTGTCTTTTACATTTTTGTATAATTTATACGTTTTCACAAAAGCTATTGAACACTTCGTATAAACTTATGGATATTGTTTTATCAAAGAGACTATTGTATACCGATTTTTTTTTGACGCACTATATGTTTTCAATAATAAACAATTTGGGATCAATAAATTTACGTTATTTCATAGATTCACGGAAAAATTTACGTGGAAAAATAAACTAAAACTTCCCAGAGTTGAAAAATAAAACACACACGACTCCGGGTATATATTCGCGTGTTACTGTTTACGCTTCTCCGCTGGTGGCGCGGAGAGCGGGAGTGACCCGTGCGACCAGCGTGGTCGGAGGATGGAATAAGACTCAAACGATCGTCATCTCATGCAGAGATGATTTCGCTAAGGAAGAAAAAGGAAGAGAGAGTAAAACGTTTCTCTTAAGGGTGTAACTAGTGGCGCAGTGGTATATGTGCGCGATCGAACAGATTCAATGTTGTTGCATGTGTTCGAAAACAAGGACAATAGGGAAAAATGACCACATGCGCCGCTGGTAATGCGGGTCATTGTTTACACGATGCCTCGTCGCTATTTTCGACGTTAGGAGAAAAGGGTGCTAAAAGCAAATTGAATGTTTATGGCATCTCTGGCTGCAATAGAAACCGGGTTCATATTTGCATTAGGAAATGCTGGAGAATTTGGTTTCAGCGTCTATTGCGCTAATTATATGCAGCTGCTTGGGTTGTTTGTTGCTAAGACAAACAAAAAAGGTTGCCAGGCAATGTATATGAAAAGGTATATGGCGCGTCTGGGAAAATAGACGGCGCGATATTTATGGTATTTGTCTGGTACCGAATTGGTTCAGAATACCAAATAAGCAAACAAAGAAATCTTATGAAAAATTGTATGCGAAGGGATGCATGAAGGTAAGTTTTCTTTATAGGGATTTTAGGGTTATAATAATTGGGTCTGTTTGATGCGTGAAGCATCTAAGATGCTAATGCGAATTGCATTAGCGAAAGCTGGTGCAGACCCGGGTTATGGTTATGGGGGTTTTTTCAGGAAGGCGAGCCGTGGGATCTGGCGGAATCGCCACAGACTCTTCCGCTTATCTTATGCACGGAGGACCTTTCCTGCCTGCTGGAAAATCGCTCGAGTTCAGGCAATCCCAAAGACGGGAAAAAAGTGTCTTCCACAAAATTACCGTCCGATAGCATTACTGTCTATTTTATCTAAGGTAATGGAAAAAGTCATCAATACAGAGTTGGTTAAGTATTTGGAGTGCAACGGTCTTCTGAATGATCGTCAATACGGATTCCGTGGCAGGCGGTCCACAGGAGACCTTTTGACACTTATAACCGATATATGGACATCTGCGATTGAACGGCGTGGTGAGTCAAGGGCGGTCGCATTAGATATCTCCAAGGCTTTTGACCGCGTCTGGCACGGGGCATTGCTGAGCAAACTTCGTTCATATGGACTTTCCGACCAGCTTTGCGACTGGACGAGGAGCTTCCTCGAGAATCGATCGATCCGGGTTGTTGTGGACGGCGAGTGTTCGGATCTGTATCCTGTTAATTCGGGGGTGCCCCAGGGTTCTATATTGGCTCCAACCTTGTTCTTGCTTCACATAAATGATTTGTTGGAGACAACGGATAACAAAGTGTTCAGTTTTGCGGATGATAGTACGCTTGTTTCCTCCTTTTCGAGTGATTGGCCGATTGGTGCATCTACGTCGCACCAGCTGAGATGTAGATAGATTGACTCTCTGAATCAGGATCTAGATAAAGTCCTGCAGTGGGGAAAGGCCAATCTTGTCGACTTCAACGCAACGAAGACCCAGTATACAACATTCACAAAGAAAACTGGATCATCGGTTCCACAGCTGATGATGAGTGGCCGGGCCCTCGAGGCTGGGGAAAGTTTGAGATTGCTCGGCGTCACGGTCTGTGGGAATGTATCATGGCATAAACACGTATCGGGTATCGCCAGATCAGCCTCAGGAAAACTGAGTTATCTTTTAGAGCCAAGAAATACTTTACCCCGGCCCAACTTCTTCTCCTATATAAATCTCAAATTAGACCCGCGCTCGAATACTGCTCTCATGTTTGGAGCTCGGCTCCTAAACATACCCTCGACCTACTTGAGAGCGTACAAAGACGAGCGATCCGCCTGATCGGGGACTCGGCGCTGACGTTGGGACTACAGTCGCTATCACATCGAAGGCGCGTAACCGACCTCTGTCTGTTTTACAGATATTATCACGGGTGCTGTTCTTCGGAGATTCTTGGCATTGTTCCACGCAATTCGGTTTATATGCGCTCCACAAGACAATCCGACGGATCGCACCCGTTTGTGGTTCATCTCCCGACGGCGCGAACATCCCTGTATCAGAACTCGTTCCGTTACAGAGCGGGGAAGCTGTGGAACTGCCTTCCCACGCGAGTGTTCCCGGAGCGTTACAAACTGCAACTGTTCAAAAAGAACTGCAACAGTTATTTGATGGCATATCGGGGCGCCCACTCGACGCTATAGGTTCGCCTTTCCCGAGAGAAGTCTAATAAAAAAAAAATAAAAAATAAAAAAAAAAGAAAGATACAGCGCAAAAAGGGAAATGGGAAAGGAATGGAGAGGAGTTGGGCCATTACATACTAGAACCTGCCACCTCAATATATTTATCTGATGGAACCACATCCCATCATTCTTGGAATCGCTCAACGTGAATTCCCTTAGGTTTATTATGATGCATTTATTAATCCATGAAGTAGGAATTCCAGGATCAAAAAGCTCAGATAAACATGTGGAATGAAAACTCCATGGCTGCACTGCTTCCATTAAATTGGAATCACTTAACGTGAATTCCGTTGTTCTAAATACTGTTAAATTGGTCAACATAACGAAAAGTAATCTAGGACAATGAAACAATGGAAGAAATTAATTTTTTTCTCTTTCATTAAATCATGTCCTGTATGGTACAAATGGTTCCATCCATGAATAAACATTGAATGGCAACGAAAGCACCAAGAAGGCAACGATAGTATTAAGCCATACAAAAATATCGTTGGCAATGTTATTCACTTTTAAAAACTCACCCGAAAAATAAGAGTAACAACATTCACTCGAAATCTCATGACGGTCGGTGATCTTTGGTAATGTTATTCACTTTTAAAAACTCGCCTGAAAAACAAGAGTAAAAATATTCACTCAAAACTCATGTCGTTCGGTAATTTATGGCATTAACGATGCATTGTACCACAAATAAACCAACGGATCAAACATTGCCTCTGCTGTCTTAGAAAAGATATCCCAAAGAACGATCTGGAACAGCAACAAAAGAAAAGCAATGACTGGATGCGGCCACATGTTGATGGTCAGTCAAAAAGATGGAAAATTCAATGATCACGGATCGCGGTATTCAACTATTGAGTCCAAGAGTCGTGTCTTGGAGTCAGTCATTGCCAAAGCCGGCGTCGTGGAGTGCAGTAACAATGGCGACTAAATTCTAGTTTCCTTGAGTCTCTATATCGAGCATAGCCCTTTGATTAAGGGATTTTGTTGTCTCAAAGAAAGCAGAACTTGATGGGGGAAAAGAGGTGGTGAGTCGTTGTGGATTTTCGTACCTGGAAGCGATTGGAGACGCGTGCCTAGAATTGAAGATGTTCTAAACCAGCTAGATAATTCGAGATATTTCTCCACATAGGACTTGGCCGGTGGATACCACCAGGTAGGGTTTTCCAATAAGGACTTGACAGCTTTGAATTTAATTTGTGAACGCACGCTTTCACTAATCATCGAACTGTCACTGTTAATTTATTCAGTAAACTCAACATTTTCATCATGGTTAAGTACACGAACGAACATCGTCTGCAAATTATAAAAATTTACTACCGAAAAAAAGTTGACACGTCCCTATTGGAAAACCCTATACTTGAACACCTAAAACATGGGTTCAAAACAGCGTGCAGCACCAATTATGGTCATCATCATCATCATCAGCGGCACTACAACCGCGAACCGGTCTTGGGCTTATTTAGCAAGTCCCTCCACCGGTATCCGGTCCTTATCCGAGACCTGTTAAATTGTCCATAAGAATTTGTTTTTCCGGGCAAGGTAATTAGTCTTGCGCCACACCAATTATGGTCACTATGAGTTAAAACGAATGGCTTTCGGGTTGGAAGGAGCTCCAGCCACTTTTTAATAGGTGAATGAAATGAACTACGCATTCACCGGTCTTCAGAATGTCTCGTGTACCTGAACAGCATATATTCGAAAAACCTCATCGATCACCGTGACAAACTGAAACGAGTTTTTGATAGAGTGAGGGAATACAATGGCGCAAGACTAATGACCTTGCCCGCAAAAAACAAATCATTATGGAAAATTTAACAATCTTCAGGACTTGCTAAATAAGGCCAAGACCGGTTCCCGGGCGTAGTGCCGATGATGATGATGATGATGAGGGAATACAACCACCCGCTTACAATCGGCCAAATGCAAATTTCTACAGAGAGGGGATTTTGAAGTACCCTTAAGTCTCGCAAGTTGACCTTACTAGCACCCCTTTTTGTAGTGAAACTGTCTACATGTTATTAAAAAGAGGTCATTGGTAAGCAAATGAAAGAACAAATAGCGCACGACAATGTCCGAGGGTTAACTCCTTCATTTGATAAAAATTTTATAATAATCCGTTGCGCAATAGACGTATGTACCTCTTGCTCGCTCATGGCTGTACTGACTACAAAGTCGAGCGGGACCGGTGGCCCAGCCGGTTACCCCACTCTTCATAAACCAAACAACAGCCACACACAAGATTATCTAGCTCGCAACTTGTTGCTAAGCAAAAAAGTAAAATAACCGTTTATTATTGATTCACCCGCGTAAATATAAAACAAAGAACAAAATAAAATTAATGTGCGTAATATGTTTAAAAAAAAAACCACCACGAAGAAATTACCAAAACAGAGGAAGTTTTAGCCATTCCACGGTATTACTGTAACTCCCAGTAGGGAGTTAGAAAAGCATACCATCGCATCCGTAAGAAATATAGGTGGCTCTACATGCTTAGAAATACCAGAAGATACATTAAGCACTGTAAAAATGCCAGATGATGAAAGCTACACCACAACTTCAAATGCCAATGGTCATCACTGATGTAGCTGAAAAACCCTTTGATAAGGTATACTTCTACATCATCATCATCATCATCGGCACAACAACCGGGAACCGGTCTTGGCCTTATTTAACAAGTCTGAGCCTTGTTAAATTTTCCATAATAATTTGTTTTTCTGGGCAAGGTTATTAGCCTTGTGCCACATACTTCTCCATCGCCTACTAGAAAAATCCAACACAGGGCACCAATATATATTTACGTTCCGAGATAATTCGACAGAGGTGATGGACTGCTATGCTTTTGCGTAGCACAGACAGTAGCCGAAACTATCTTTGGTCAAATTATTTCCCGATATGGTATTCCCCAAACGGATAGTACAAATCGGGGAACAAACTTTCTAAGCGATCTGTTCAAGAAGCTATGCAAGCTTTTTCGAATTAAGTACTTTCAAACAACAGCACAACATGGTACCATCCGCCGTCCTGTATTCAGACATTTTCCCGTGATATCCGTCAATCTGTGAATGCGCATCAGTTCACGTTGAAAGTGGACTTTAGGCGCACAAATAAACATAGAGAGTCATTCTTTAGCCGAACCACACGAATGTGGAATGTTCTGTGTTACCTGGCCGTTGTGATGTCCAGACATTCAAAACCAATATACATCGACACCTCCTTTCCTTATCCACTTCCTCTCCATCCGCTCGCACTGCGCTCTGACATTTAAGGGTACTTCAAAATTCCCTTTTGTGCGGGCGTTAGTGTAAAAAAAAAAGAGACAGTTCATAGACTGTTGCAGTACAGCAACAACCTTTAACCATCAGGCAGCCTCATCATATCAATGGATTCAAGACGCTGATGATCCTATGCAGTTGGCGGTAACTATAACATTTCTGGTATCGGCACAGTCTGAACATACTCAGAAGATGGTGAAATTACGTTCTATCAACTTAGACATATTGACGACTACGTCGCTCAATTACAACGTCAAATGGGCAATGATCCGAATATTGCAACTGCCGACGCAGTTTCAACGGAGCTTTATAAATTCATCAAATCAACCGGAATAGTGACCTCAACCAATTGAATAACGTAAGTGCTTATTCAAATCGTTGCCGCGGCTGATGCGGCAAATATCGCATTCCAGGCTACTTCTCCACAACATGTCGGAGATTTTCAACTACATCAAGCTACAACGTTGGCACTCTATAGCCAACTGGGCCTTCGGTCTCTCACACACACACTAACTCAGGTAATTGACTACGAATTGAAACAATAACCAATTATATTACATAACAAAATAACCCAATTAATAGTTAGTTCTAGGCAACATGATTAATTATTGCCACCCTACCTCTGCACCGTACCGGTACATGGGCAGCACGAGAATTGAAGCCTCTGCTCTCAACCACAAGTACCAACCGCGACTTCCCACGGCGCTGACATGCACACGTTGGTGATGCCAACTGAAGGGGACTACTGGGTCCATTGTCGGCGGCCCGGGAAAATGTTGCAGTACAGCAACAACCTTTAACCATCAGGCAGCAACACACGTCGTTTATTCGAATACACATTCGAGCATTAAGCGCCTGAGCTTATACTTTAATATCCAACTATGCGATTGCAGTAGAGGACACTATTGGCATTGAACGCTGCCAATTGCTCGAATTCCAAAGATTTAGCGAACTGATAACGGGCCCCGTTGTTGGAGATGCTGAATGAAGAAGAGATCGAAGTAGCTGTTGCTGTGCAGTGACATACGGTGCTTGGGTCTTTTCTGTACATTGCTGTTTTTAACTTGTGACAGTGCTTTTTGGAAAACACAGTTTTTGTTTTTTGTTCATCGTTACAGTCGATTGTAAAATAAAGTTAAAAGATCTCGTGTTGCGATCTATTTTTAATACAAATGTTTCTTTTAGTGGATGCGTTCTCTTTGATGTCAAAATCGAAATTTGAGGGAGTATGTTCATTGATTGTTGGTTCTTCCTTTTGTTTGCTCGTCGAGGAGGAACTCGACGCAGAACACACCTTTTGCTGTTTCCAGTTGGCGAACCATCGGCAACGATGGAGCAACGGTTCCCAGCTGGCGAAACATAGACCATTGGTGGAATACTTATATACGAGAGTCCGAACACCTGGGAACAATAACTTCGAACGACCACATTTGTGTACAATTCTAGTACTCACGATAGTATAAGATTACCACCAATCGATTGTCTTAATGGTTTCTGTCCGGAGAAAGCAACCATACATTGAAAATTCATTACGATCGCCAAGTAAGACTGTATACGTTCGATGTGAGCGATCAGGTCCTAATAAGAAATGAGGATCGGAAGGGCAAACAACTTTTTGAGAGAAGCGCAACACAGCCCATTCATCGAGAAGCAGAAAATAAAAAAATCATTAAACAATTCTTACTGCAAAATGCCGCCTGAACTAATACTGCCGATTGAACTGCAGTGCGAACGATGACACACTTTTAGAACTGTTTCATCATAATCTCTAAGTCTCGTTTGAATCAAATTTTTCTAGAGTATTGCGACATACGAATAATTTATTTATAGACAATATTTATGTATAAATAGCAGGGTTTTCTATTCAATATAGTCAGAGAAACTTTTCAATCAAAAGGGTAACTAGCTATAACACAAAGGGTATTCTTAAACAGACCCTTTTCTGTTACTGCAGTAAAATGAAAGTCAATAGCCTCATCAACGTTGACCGAAGATCAGTGATGATCCATAACAATTGACGTAAACCATATTTTGAGGGAGATTCGATGCGACCCTCGCCGAGCTTGCATCGCTTGTCCTTTACCAATACCAGCCTTAACCTATCTTTAGAATGGATTAAAAACACGTTTGAAAATGTGAAGAACAACTACAATGTACATATAAATTTAAAATAATATTTATATATAAAATTAATATATACATACATATATATATATATAAATATATATATATATAAATATATATACATGTGTATATATATATATATATATATATACATATATAAATATATATATATATATATATATATATTTTTTTTTTTTTTTTTTTTTTTTTTTTTTTTACTGGCCTGTAGGAACCCGGAAGTTCATGACCTCACCGACTCGGCTCCGCCATTGTTCCCTGTCCTGTGCGTTCTCCTTCCACGTTTGATCATCCGATCCGATCTCCTCGAGGTCCAATCTAACATTGTCCTCCCATCTCCGTCGCGGCCGTCCTGTCGGTTTCTTCCCCGTTAGTTTACCGTCAAGAATTCTATGCACGGTCCTATCATCGCCCATTCGCGCTAAGTGTCCGGCCCATCTTAATCTTCGCGACTTGATCACTCTCACTATTGTAGGTTTGCGGTATAGCTCTTCCAATTCGTGGTTGTGGAGTTTCCTCCATTGTCCTGACTCCTCGTCATATATACCGCCAAATATACCCCTTAAAACTTTATCCTCGAATACGCGGAATTTGTTCTCTTCCCGTTTTGTGAGAGCCCATGTTGCGCATCCGTATAGAGCAATCGGCATGATTATGGTTCTATAGACACGGAGCTTTATATTACGTGATAGCAGTTTGGATTTTAATAGTTTACTGGCTGCATGCCAACTAGCGTTGCCGGAATGTAGTCTTTTGTTAATTTCCTTTGACGTTTCGTTTCTGGTCGTCAGTATCGTTCCCAGATATTTAAATTCTTTGACATTTTCAAATATCTTGCCCCTGACGTTTATATATGTTCGCTGAGGTCCACCTGCTCTCGTCGTAATCATGTATTTCGTTTTGTCTTCGTTTATTTCTAGGCCCACCTCTTCTGCTGCTTGCATGATGATTTCACAGTTTTTACTTATAGTTTCGAGATTATCGCCCAGAACAGCGATGTCATCCGCATACGCGAGCACTTGTGTGACCCCGTTCAGAGATGATCCGGCCGTGTTGTCGTCTTGTACCTTTCTGATAACATACTCGAGGACAAGGTTAAAAAGGCATGGTGAGAGGCCATCCTTTTGTTTTAGTCCGTCCCGGATTTCAAATGGTTCTGAGAGGTGGTTTTCTATTCTAACTCGCCCTTCGTTTTCGTTCATGCAAATTTGAATGAGGGCGGCATATTTTTTCGGGATCCCCAGCTCAACCACAATATGGTAAAGTCTTTGCCTTGCGACTGAGTCGTAGGCTTTTTTGAAGTTCACGAACAGTTGGCGAACCGTCTCTTTGTATTCCCACTACTTTTCCAGCAGTTGCCTTATTGTGAACATCCGGTCGCTTGTTGACCGGTTCCAACGGAATCCGCATTGGTAGTCTCCCAATATTTCTTCTGCGTACGGTGTGATTCTTGCCAGTATGACATTTGTTAATATTTTGTATGTGATTGGGAGCAATGATATTCCTCTGTAATTTTCGCAGTCAGATCTGTCGCCTTTTTTGAAAATGGGGATGACTATTGCGGTTTTCCATTCTTCCGGAATGACTTCCTCTTCCCATATTATTTTAACCAGTTGGTGGATCTTTCGAGCGGTTGCCCCTCCTCCATGCTTCACAAGCTCTGCCGGTGTGCAATCGATTCCGGAGGCCTTGTTGTTTTTCAGTCGATTTATTGCGTCTACAACTTCATCGAAAGAGGGCTCTGGGATCAGGGGCTCGGCTGTATGTACGTCTGGTACGTTTATTTGTGGTTGATGGGTGCGCACATTGAGCAGGTACTGCTCCATCTTGTCACGATATTGTTTGTTTCTGTCGCCAGAAAGCCGTTTTTGTCTCGGATTATTTCGGCTCTTCCTCGGTTGCCATTTCTAATTGAATTTATGCCGGCATACATACCTCTGATATTCTTTGCTCTGGCATTTTGTATGATTTTTTCGATCCAGTCTTCTCCTATTCGCGTTTTTTGCGTTTGAAAAGTCTCGTTGTCTCTTTCCGAATTGTCGCGTATCTTTCTGCGTTGACTTCGTCATATCTTTCTAAGTGGATCACTGTGAGGCGTTTATGTTCTTCGATCGGGAGCAAAAGGTGAGACTTTGCCCGCATTTGACGAAAAGGAAGAAATTAACGATTGAGATGAGAAGGTGGTGAGAGGGTTTCTTTTTTCAAAAAGATAACAGACATGAAGAGTTAGAAGTACAGTGAAAACGTTCGTGCCGGTTGCTCTATCGGTCAAATTAATTTTAAGAAAAGGCGGAAAAAAGATTTGTATCAAAAAATGTGATGAAAAAACATAATAAAACATAATAAAATCTCAACCAATCCAGAGAAAGTACAAACAGTTATTGACTACCCTATACCAAAAACACTGAAAGATTTAAGAGGATTCTTAGGAATGACGGGATATTATCGCAAGTTAATTAAAAATTACGCTAGCATAGTTAAGCCATTAACCATACACTTGAGAGGAGACAATAGACACATAAGGAAAAATTATATTGAAGATACCGAAGTAAAGCTTGATACAGCAGCGATTAAGTCCATAGATACACTTAAAGGACATCTCAGAGAACAAACAGAATTATTTCAGCCAAATTATAACAAACCATTCGAACTAACGCTGCTCTAACATATCATTGGGAGCAATGCTTAGCCAAGGGAATAAACCGATATTTTCCCTGTCATGAACGTTAAGTAAAACCAAGGAAAGTATTCAACAAATGCGAAGAAACTTTTAGCAATAATATGGTCTTTACAAAAACTAAGAAACTACACCATATTTGTAGCAGATTTGACCATTTATACAGATAACAGTCTGTAACACATGCAATATCTGAGAAAAGTCCGAATACCAAATTGATGAGATGGAAAAGCATCATTGAAGACTTTGGAGCAAAACTTGTGTACAAACTAGGACATTTAAATGTAGTGCATTATCAAAGATAAAGTTAGACATAGAATAAAATTCATAAACGAAGAAGATTGAATTCAAAAAATTAAACAGATATTAAACCCAAACAAAATAGCTGCAGTAAATACCACAGCGGAAGTTATATACATATGTCTCCTAATACTTGAGAAAGCGCTTGACAATTATGAATTCGTCATACCACCAACGCGATTCAAAGATATAACAAAAGAAGATGAACAGAAAGAAATAGTAGAGAGAATACATAACAGAGCGCATAGGGGATGTAAAAATATCGTGCAGGAAATACTCGAAGAATAGTATTGGCCCGATTTAAAAAGGAATTGCAAAGCCTACAATAAAAAATGTGTAGCCTGTCTATTTGGAAGATATGAAAGAAAGAGAACCATTAAATGACTCAAGCATACCAAGGGAATTCATACATGCAGACTTATATTTTAATGAGAAAAAACATACATGGGTGAACTGAAAAGTTTCGGACGTCAACGTTAAGATAGCGGCATTCGGCAATAAAAGCTACTGAATGTAGTTGTGCATCTTTTGACAGTTACTCAAAAAAATTTCAGCCGTTTTGGATGAATAGTTTTTATCTCTGTACCATAATTTACCACAGTGAAATTTTGGGCAGCTGAATTTAAACGTGGCCATGAGAGCTTGGGAGACGATGAACGTTCATGACGTCCAAAAACTGCAAAAACTGACGAGAACATTGCTAAAGTTCACCAAATGGTGCTAGACGACCGCTCAATTAAAGTGAGAGAGGTAGCTGAGGCTATGAAAATGACTAAGGACGCGTTTGTCACATATTAAATCAAGACTTAGGCATGAGAAGCTGTCCGCGCGTTGGGTGTGTGGGGTACGGGTTGATTTGCCGAGCACGGGCCCGCGGTTCACTCATATCCCCATCGAGTTGTTCCGACCGAATATTGTCACCAAAAGGAAGCACCGAAAGGAAAGATAAGAAATGAAATTCACTGTTGTGTAGTTTTGATATTAAAGTTTCTTTTATTTTTTTTTATTTTAAATGATATCCATATCGATAGGTGGTGAATGAGATTTATATTATTTGGATTTATTAATTTTGTAGTTTTTGTTTTATTTGCTTTAACTTTGTGCCACAGACCCATCAGTTTGGGGTGGACAATTGTCTCTTGTAAACTCTTCTTGAAATGCATCTCTAATTATACACTTGTAACTTTTTCGTAGTTCAGCAACAATACGATTCTTCAGCCGAGAATATTTTTCTCGTTGCTCAATAAACAACGAAATTAAATAGCACATTTCGCGTTTCGATTTAGCTAGTGCCTTACGAAGTTCTTGATTATTAAGTATTAACTCACGATTGATTTCACGATTTGTTAACCAGATTTTCTCCAAAACTTGTGGCTCGAGCGTGTGCAACAGAGTGCACACGCCGCGGTAGTTGAATAACGACTGACTGAAGAAGGGATGAAGATGGGTAATTTAATTTTTGCACACAGGACAACCAATAGAGATCATACTTCTGCTCTCTCGTTGCCACGCCCGTCGATGTGTGGTGAATACATCGGTTAATTCGATGGCCGAGGAACATGGGAGAATGAGAGAACAGAAACACAATGTGCAATGATCTCGGGGTGGGTTTGGTTGTGTGTGCATGAATCAATACAGCTCTGAGGATAACCCATTGACCTAATTCGGTGAATATGGTGATCTCAGAGTGCATTGAACTGTAGGAAGACAGAACTGTGAAGGAGACGAAAATTTAGCTGGTGCTATTCACCCGCGAAAAGGGAGCATTGATCCCCAGCGAATGGTATGTCTGGAGAAAGTGAATAGGACGCCGAATTGGCTAGGGAAATCTGATCATGGGAACTAAATTAAATGCTTTGAAATAAGGTATGAAATTGTCGAAATAAGGTATGAAATTGTGGGTTGGTTCTCCATGTGATATAGAGAACCCCGACAGGTGCCGCGTTTGCTCACGTTAGACCAAAAACGTGTTCGAGTGAACATTTCCAACGCGCTCTGTTGGCGCAGTTTAGGCGCAATAAATCCGAGTTTTGGGGCCGATTAATTACTGCCGATGAACACCATTATATGCCCGAAACAAAAATACAATCAAAACAGTGGACTGCAGAGGGGGAATCGGCTGCAAAAAAGCAAAAAACATCGGCTCACCCAAACGATTGCCAAATAAAAACTACCCGTCCAAAATGGCTGACATTTTTGTGAGTAACGTCAAAAGATACACAACAACATTCACTTTTTCAACTACATCTTTTTTGACGAGTACCGCTACCTTCACGTTAAGGTCGGAAACTTTTCAGCCCACCCTCGTATTTGGTATTTGGTTCAAAGTACGCAGCTATACGAGAATGCGACACTAGAAAAAAAATATACGATCAAATTGAGGATTGTTTATCAAATAAGGGACTGTAAACGCTTAATGACTGATAACGAACCATGTATGACGTGATCTGTGATGAAACAAATGTGCTATAAAAGAGGCATACGAAAAATCGAGACATCAGTCTACCGTTCCACGGCAAACGGACAAGTTGAGCGTGTTGAGAATACCATATCCGAGTTAGCAAGAATCTTTACATTACGCTAAAAGAACTAAACAACACAATACATTCAGTAACGGGTTACAAACCTAAAGAAATACATTTTGTTTAAACCCGACAAAGAAATTGAACAAAAACTTCGTCAAGCATCAGAGAAAAGACTTGAAATACTAAATAAAGGACACAGTGCACAGAACATTTGAACCAGGTGACAATATCAGGTTTAGGGAAAAATAATAATGCAAGATACAGAAAACACACGGTTAAAGATCGTGAGGACACAATTATCACAACGGATGGGGTGATCGTACACGAAGATAACATAAAGCATTACACAATAAAAAATGACGAAATCTATCTATCTATGCCTGATATTACTCGTGAATGTCGTGTCGCGACTATCAGCAGAAACGGAAGTAGAAAACCTAAGAGACCGTAAGTTCGTGCTCACACACACTGATGATGTAGATATGTACTTTGATTACTCATTTTTATTTCATGTCACAAATTTGACAAAAATGTATATAACATATAACGAGTATTTGGAAATTCACAGCCAACCCCAAAAGAAATAATTTGGATGCATAAAATCAATGTTTTACAAAGACAACTGAAAGAGCATAACCCGCAGAAAAGATCGATTGACTTTAGTGGATCTGGCATCAAACGGATGTTCGGGAATCCAGATCATGATGACTTAGTAGAACTTTAGACCAGTATTAATAAACTGATCGATAATAATGAGAAACAAGGAAAATCCATTGCGGGCTAGAGACCTGGAAAAGCACCTTACCCTAGAGCAGGCATACGGGTTAGTATTGCTTACAAGACCACTTAACGCAGCAAAAAATAATGAATACCTATCGAAATCCATAGACTTGCCAGATGTAGACGAGTTAATTAAAGCCGAATAAAAAAATGTACCATTAATTAATGTATTGAAATATGCAACAATAACCGTAGCACAAACAAATGATTTAACAATTATTATACTCGTATAATATATAAATACCCAATCTTGACAAAACAATGTAGAGTTTTACAATTCACACCCATTAGCTTTAAACATGGAAATATTTCCACAGACCCTGTAATTGCAGTTTGTAGACACTTTTATATTCGAGTCAAGAAATGTCAAAACTACCTAAGCAAAAATATAATATATATATTATTAGGTGTACAAATAAGTTTCCTCCGTTTTCTATAAAAAATAGGAATTTATTTTGAAAGAACGGTACATTATGTTTTATTCAAAGTATTGTCCATTACTAGACAATCCATTTTCCCATCTTTCTGGCAGCATCCGGATACCACGTCGGAAGAACTCTTCATCTTTTGATGATATCCACGAATCGACCCATTTCTTGGTATCGTCATATGTTGTAAAGTGCTGCTGGGACAGACCATGTGCCATGGATCGAAATAAATGATAATCAGAAAGGGCAAGGTCTGGTGAATACGGCGGATGGGGTAGGACTTCCCAATGAAGTGTTTCCAAATAGTCTTTCACCGGCAAACCTGTAGCGATTCTAACAGATGCACACAATTCACAAGCAAAATAGTGAAGAACACGAACGAAAAAATCGTATAAAAAAAATCCATCAGAACCGTATACCAAGCGATAAATAACAAAAATAATTCACATCAGTTGGAGTATAGTCGAGTTTGGAAATCAAATACCAAACACGGCCAGTAGCCTGATGTGTAGCGCTTAGGTAAATTTTTTTTCGTGATTCGAGCTGTCATAGCGTCAGTTCGAATCACACGATCTTCTTCACTATTATTTCAAACGCTATAAACCAACATGCGGATGAGCATTATCATGGAGAAGAATAATTTTGTTAGGCCTGGAGTATATTAATGGGAGCGTTTTTCCTTGAGTGCTCGGCTCAATCCCATTAATTGTGTTCGGTAGAGAACTCGAGTAATGGTTTCACTGGGTTTAAGCAATTCATAACACATGATACCAATCTGATCCCACCAAATACACAGCATGAGTTTTCTCCCATGAGTATACGGTTTTGCTGTCGATGTTGAATGGGACCACTGTTCTACGGGGTAGAGTAGTGGTCCCATTTTTCATCCCCAGTGACTATATGATGCAAAAAAACCCTTTTTTTGCCTGGCAAGCAGCATTTAACTTATATAAAGTCGGCGTTCAACGTCTCGGCTTCAGTTCGTATGCAACCCAATTTCCTTGTTTTTGAATCATCCTTAACGACTTTAAACGATGTGAATTCGCTTGTTGAGTCAATCACAAGTATTCCCATACTAAGAGCGGGCGAGATCACCACTGCGCTGATATGCCTCACCTGGACAACAAGAAGGAAGTCACGCCTACTAATGCTTCGACGCCGGCCCGGGAAGATGTTGCAGAGCAACAAACCAACCAACAAATGCAACAACATGCGAAGGATGGTGGAAGTAAATGATAGTTTTCCACCACTTTGTTTGAATGTAATTGGTACAAAGCATCAACCTAACTGACAATTAAACACATTTTAAGGCGCATTCGTAATACATCGCCTACTGGTAGGCAGTGGAAAGTTGGCGCTGGCAAGGTTGAGGTTAGGAAATCGAAGTGCGCTCTCAGGCAACGAAGTAGTAAGTGACGTAATTTCTCAGTTGGAACCGTTGCCAACCGAATAATCTGCTTTTTCGGTGCAACGGTCGAGAGGGGTTCAGAGTAATGACCCCCGCTGCTGCAACTACCGAAAATCAACCAAACAAAACGGTCTAAACTGGTTTTTCCGTTTGAACTGTTTTGAATTCGGGGAGAACTCGAGATATATAATAGCGGTAGTTTTTGAAATACATTATTCGTTGTTCCAAATTCAGTTTGTCAATAGACGGTAATATTGGTTAATAAATTCAACGTTTTAATTATTGTTGTTAATTTAAAAAATAAGAGCGGCTGTGCGGGGAGAGTCCCAGTCCTCAATACACCACCGGCCTCCAATTGATTCATAATCGCAGCAGTTGTCCCTGGTCCAGGGTATACCACCCGACACTAGAATACCGCAGTCCTAATATAATTCTATATAAGACAGAGATAATTTATAACAATAAACGGGCTTAAAAGAAATAACAATTTGGTTGATATTTATAATATAAGTTTTCAAGTGCCACGATTACAATATAGGCATTAGGTATTCGAATATCTTTTTTATATATGTATTATCATAGATATTACTCAACTGAGCTTCTTAAATGCATTATATTTTTCAAATATTTCTCCACGATAGCCGCCAATCAGAGAGTGCGCAATCGTTTTTTTTTTTAAATTTAACTTCAAACATGGGGATAATCGTTCATTGGCTGTACTGCCTGAATGTGGAATGCTTTGTCATCTCTCACGGTTGCAATACACTATAAGACCGATATACATCATCCTTATTATTCCGTTTGATACCTTGACATTTAAAAAAAATCTTTGTGTGTTCCTTTCTTACCACAAATAAAAAAGGGAGAGGAACAATACCGTTATCAATAGTGATGGCCACTTCAAACTCGCCTAATAACTTCACCTTCACAATAACTAGTCGCCCGATACATAAATTAGACTCCCGGAAAAACCAAAGTAAGGTTTACATTTCCAGAAAAAAAAAATTAAATAAAAACAAAACGAAATTTCGGATGTAGAAGTACTGCCAGATACCAACTAAAATAGACACACCCGGTTTTCGTTGAATGAAACGGTCGCAAAAAAGAATTCTCACGAACCCGTAAATGTCAAACCTCAATACCATCTTACAAAGTTGTGGCATGATTTTGTTTATTCTCTTTAATAAACAAACGCGCGTATAAAGGGGGATTTCGAGGTACCTCTCAATGTCAGCACGAGCGGGAAAATACGGAGTGAATAGGGAAAGGATCAATGTACATTGGTCTTGACTGCCTGGATACTACAATGACGAGGGAATCAGTTCATTAACGATTTAATCCTACTGTTCTTTTTGTTTTCTTTGAATTATATTTTCCCAAGACAAACAAACCGAGGATTTGGAGAAAATTTCAATTGAAAAAATCAATAATTGATTGTAAAACAAAAACAGCTTGGGCGGCAATTAATTTTCAAGTTCGCATGGGACCTTGGCAAATACGTAACTCCTATTTATATCGCAGAAACAATTAAGTTACCTAATCCTGCTTTTTAACGAGCCGATGTGAATACAAACAGCAAGGCAAGTCAATATTATGTCTTGAGGAATAACATTTTATAGTGTGTTTGCTGGCTATTTTTTATTTAATTGCGAAGAGTAAAATGATTTATTTACGGCACCAAGGACCTGGTCCCCAAAACCTCCATTGAAAAGATTTTAATTTCAAATCAGTTGTTCAATCGCCGGTGTGGCTTCCTGGTATCCACCATTGAGAAGGAAAAAAACTCGAGTGACCCTTTGCCCTAAAATTGCGGCTCTACAACCCCAATATTTGGCAAACACTTATCCAAAGCCAACAATGTTCTATTTTAGTTTACCGCATTTTAGGCCACAAAATTTCCTCTCTGTTTTGATGGTCGTTTGTTTGTCGAAATACAAAAACTATGAATCGTCCCATGTTATTTTTGGGATCATGGGGAATATTGAAGATCGGTTCATGTAAACATCCTCTCGGGTGCATCTAGTTTGACTGCTGTCTAATTTAAAATGTGACCACTCAGAAATTGCCAGACTTATATCCATCATCTTAGGCGGTTCAACAAGTTCAATCAACAATTGCATTCTTTCCCGGTTACCATGCTGAAAGAGATGTTTTCGAAATGTAGACTCCTCCTAAAATATTGAATGGGAAACACATTGACCCTTTTTTAAATGGTGTCAAATGGGAATATGCCTTCGAGGTCAACCCGTGATGTAATGACATAATTTCATTCGTGTGTGGGGCGAGAAGCTCTCCAGTAAATAGGGAACCACGAACATGCGTTCCGTCCTTTGCATACCACTTGTCTAAACACTAAAAAACACAATTGTCCATATTTACAGTCAAAATAGTATACCATTGGAAATCAAATTTCCTTGAGGGGTTCACCACAAACCTGTCCTCGCAACTATCTCGCTTGTTCGTTTTAATTGGACATGACACCTTCATAGAATTTAACTCAGATACACACATACCGCCCGGTGTGCGAGTATCAACACCAGAATCAAGTGTCCTTGATAGAAGGTAAACTCTCATTGTAGTTTAGCTAAATATTAATTAACCAGGTGCGACTTATTGTGTTCACGCGAAGAAGATTTCCTCACAGATATTATACGCTTGACAAGATTTTCGGTCACATTTCGAGCATCACTACGTAATGGAAACTTATACCGAGAACCTTTAGGAAAAAAACAGGTTCCTTAATTAAGAAACGACGAGCAAACGTCAATACAATCATCTCAGAAGCCCTTCCTCGTAATCAGGGTGCCTGGACTCCCAACCTAACAATGACGACTCCATATAGATACAAACCTTCCATCTGTAGAGATTGTAAATAGGTAGGAAGCATTCAAAGAAGGCGTCGGAGCGTGGATGACGAAGGGTTGAAGGCTGTACAAGTACGACTGTGAAGCACACTGTCTCCTTGATATAGGTGTACAATACCTTTCCTACGAGTTACGTGGTCATGTACGCGCGGAAAGTCAATGGAAGAGAACAACCATACTTAGACAGAAACAATGGGTACCTTCGTCCCTTACAACTGCAGCAACGCTATTCAATCGACACGATCGACCTTGGTGACTGTAATGAAACAGAACTCACTAAGGGCAACCGAGGGTGAAGACGTAGAAAGGTGGAAGTGGAAAACTTCTCCAAGGCAAACAGTGAACAATATTCCAAATACCAAAATAGCATTATAAATATGGGAAACATAATTGGAGGCATTAATAACAGCTGCCTGTCGTAGGCAGGCGAAACTTTTAAGTGTCCTTAATTTTTCAAAATAAGCTTTTAATAACTACACAAGAACGGAATGCCGCCAACGCCAACGACAACGGCAACGGGTTCCACGCCGGTAAGGTAGTTTTTCAAATACCTTCAAACACTTGGAGCTGTTTCCTCGAATACCGCATCGAGGCGAGGGCGTGGAATCAGCGCCAACCGAGTGGAAGTATCCTATTTCGTTGGGGCCGTAAAGCAATTCAAGTCCCATTTGAAATATAAGTTCAATCGGCAATTGGTTTAATGAAGTAACTGAAGTTTTAGAGAATCTAATTGATTTCATTCTCAGCTCCACATTTGCGAGGCTACCCTTCGGCCGGCGAAGGGGCAGACGACAGTTCTGATGGTTGACCCACGTGCTAATGGGACTGTTTTATAAATAACTCCAAGAAGGGACAAACCTATTTCCTTCGTGGCATTTCAAAGTAACTGTGGAGAATTTAAAGCGGAGGGAAAGACAGTCTTCGACATCCGATTGTAAATGAAAGGACTTTAAAAAGGGCAAAGTAAAAAGAAACTACATCCAGTCACAATACCCAGGTCCCGGTATTGTCCAGTGGTGCTGTTGTTAAGGCTGTAGAAGTATTCGAAGGAAATATTGGGAAGGTTCGACTCACGATGCCAAAGAGCTAAAGTCATGTTCTGCCCCAAAACGAGAACACTTTGTATTTGAGTTATGCAAAATACTGAGTGTTTAATTTTAAGTAGGCGGTGATGAGTTAAAACCAAATAGGAAATGAAAAATTGAAAAAAAAAAAACAAATCGATTCGTCGTTATATTTCAGAGGAGAGAATTAAAGAAAAAAACAAGAATGTTAATTGAAATTAAAAGTAAATAAAAGAGGAAAGCTAATGTAGAATTTAAGATGTAAATATTCATGTGGTCAACGTCTTAAAATTCCGAACCAGAAATTTGAAATTTTAACTCTACGTTGCATTCGGATACGTGCATGTTAAGTAATGGCGATGGATGAAGACTCCGCTGAAGGCCATACCAGTGGTGTTACCGTCAATACAAAATAGTTCCCAATTCTCAATTATAAAAACTTTGCGACAGGAAATGCAAGGTGATATCTTCGCATTCATAATTTATGTGACCATAAAGTGCAAGGTGATATCTTCGCATTCATAATTTATATGACCATAAAGTGCAGGGTGATACCTTCTCATTCATAATTTATATCACCATGAAGTGCAAGGTGATATTATTTAATGGGAACTTCGCATTGCCGAAAGGCATTCACCCCGAAGTAAGAACAAAGGGTAAAAGAAAATTGGAAGACTAGTCGATGTTTTGGGCTTTGAGTGATCAGACGCGTAACGTTAAGAGCAGAAAAGTGTATATGATGATGAAAGAAATTTATAACGGGATTTGAATGTATGATATTAAGAGTATAAAAGTATACATGGTGTTGAAACATTCGAAATATAAGTATTAAAAAAAGAGAAGAGAAAGGGACTTGACTCCTTTTTTTTGAAAATTTTGGGACAATTCTGTTGCTCCGTGGTCTTTCGGGTGAATCATTGTCTCCATGCCGTAAACCGCATATTTTTATAGATATACCTATATTTTTGAGTCGTCAAGGATCAAATCGGTGCGAAAAAGCGTAACTTTTTTCTATTGTAGTTCTCTCAGCAAAGACGGACCTGCAGCGATTAGTCGGCGCCCTCATATGGTATTTTTCCCGATCTGATCTATTAGACAAGCTTCGAAAGGTGGTTAAGAATTTCTCCCAACTATTTCACGGAGCTTACAGCTTAATGGGGTTATATTTCAACGGGCTCATCGTGAGAAAGAATAACCTTGCCCGGAAAAACAAATTATTATGGACAATTTAACAAGTCTCGGATATGAGATATGGTGGAGAGGCTTGCTAAATAAGGCCAAGACCGGATCCCGGTTGTAGTGCCGATGATGATGATGATGATTTCAACGGGCGGCTGGCGGCTGGGACCCACCCTACCACTCAGTAATTGTGTCAAATTGCATGATAGCAAGAAACGACAGTTGCATCCAAGTTTGCACAATCATAGCAAGCACGTGACCATATATGCGAGGGTGGCCTGAAAAGTTTCCGACCTAATAACGATACAAGACATTTTTCCTAAAAATTTATTTTTAGTTTTATACATATTGTCCTTGTAACTCTACACACTTCTGCCAACGATGCTCCCATCTCTCTAACCCGCGCTTTTCTCTGCAAAATAATTGTTCACGAAGGTGATTGCCTCCACATTTGACGAAAATCTCTGTCCTCCGAGCGCAATTTTTAGATTAGGGAACAAAAAGAAGTCGCTTGGGTCTAGATCTGGTGAGTAAGCAAGCAGTTCAAACCGTAATTCGTGGATTTTCGCCATGGCAACCGCTGAGGTGTAAGACGGCGCGTTGTTCACCGTTTCCCAAGCTCTCACAGCCACGTTTAAATTCACCTGCTCAAAATTCCACTGTGGTAAATGATGGTGCAGGGTTCCTATACACAGAGTCCAACTCATCTTTGATTTGCGTAGGCGTATTGCCTTTCAAAAACAAAAATTTAATGACAGCTCGATACTTAGTTTTGTCCATTTTCACAAAATCGACTCACTTAAACGACTGTCAAATAAAAACTACGCATCCAAAGTGGCTGAACTTTTTGTGGGTAACTGCCAAAAGATGCACAACTACATTTTTGGCGGTTTTTTTATGTGTGATGGTGTCAATGTGTTCCGCCGAACACTAGTTGTGTGGTGATGAAATAACGTTCAAGTAGAACGACACTCACAAAACAAGTCAAATAAAAGTCACTGTGAGCTTGGCCTGGGTTTGGCTCTTTTATTTTCTGGGTATTGACTAACAACCCCAGTAAATAGTAAAACATAAAGGTACACTATATTTATTATCGAATCTTATTTAATATTTTCACGGCTTCATCGGGTATACCGCACAACAAAATGATTATTCCACTCGTTAAAATTGTTTAAAAATAGATTTTCTTATTTCATATGTTTTAGCTTTAATCGGTATACCGCACAACAAAATGATTAGTCCACTCGTTAATATGACTTTTAATATATGGCACACCACAACTGTTAACTCTACGTTTCACTGCTTCTCCAAGACTGATTTAACAATTCATCCCGACTCGCAATGGTTACCTCACACGCAACCCCTTTTCTTATTTTTCCATCCTTCTATTTTGCACACTCAGCGCCAGGACCCAAAACAGACCACCATATACGGTGCGCTTTTAGCTTTTTTGCTAGGCGAACAAGAAAAAAGGAAAGGGTGAATACACATACACGCCAATCGCGTCGGCCGCTTACGTGCGTGTCCCCCAGCATGCAGACACTGGATCATCGCCATCCACACGACCTGCAGGTTTGCACAGGGGTTGGATTGTTTACACCATCACTACTGCTTGAAGCATTATTGTTGATCGTGCAAACTTCGCTAGTGTATCTTCCATAGGAACGACGAATATTCATACGATCGCGATCACAGCCAGGATCGCCGCCGATCGCATATCGATCGTCGTGCAAATGGTGCAGGTGGCTATTCCCTGTGTTTTCTTCTCCTTTAGGCAAGCATGTTATTACTTGCCTGTAGTTGGTTTTTGCCACCGAATTGCCCGCCGTGTTCGCTGATGAAAAAAGGGGTCAGCTTGCCTGTGTGCGACGGTGCTGGATCGAAGATATTCTTGTCCGAATATCTCGATTGATCCGTTGGTTGAGGATGCGACCGTTTTTCTTCACTCGAGAAAGGGTGCATGTTGGCGGGAACCAATGTTGGAATATTTTCCATTGACCGTCGGCGCCGGTTGAACTTCCCCGGTGTGTGCTGTATGTTGAGCGAATTCTATCGGATATTCATGTTGTGCTACGCACAAACAAGCTATTCATCCTTGCAGGAAATTTTACTCTTTTTCCCTATAGAACTTGATGCTCTGCGACGACCAGGCTTTTGTTGTTTCCGCCCCCATGGTGCGGCACGAAAACCAAGGTCCATAGCGCATCAACCGCTCGCCCGATAATTTCGGACTATGCACCGTCGCCTGGGTTAATGCCCCTTCTTATTGGTGTTCCCGTTGAAAATGTGAGGCGGGCAGTGGCGTCGGGGGAAACCGCCACACATTCACTTTTATTGACGAGTGCTACTATCTTCACGTTGAGGTCGGAAACTTTTCAGTCCACCCTCGTATATATGGCAGAGTCATAAAATATGTCGGTATATAAACATTGAATAACTTTGACATTTATCAACCGATTGACTTGAATAAACGACATGTTTTTGAAACGTCAATTCAGTACAATTTACCCACGAATCGCTTCACACCGAACCAACGCGCTGAAATAGTGACGCTGTACATTGAAATTAGTCGTGCATGTCCTCGAAAATATCGTGGCCAGCAAGCATCGTCTGACAGCAATAATTCTTCGTTTGGTGTCGAATTTTGTTGAGCACGGGACAGTGGGAGACGTTGCAATGAACTCGTTGAAGTGCTAAGAGAGAGTGTTGCCGAGAACCCACATTTGTCGGATCGTTACCGGGCTCAGCATTTGACGTCAGTGGAACTGTGGGGGTATAAGTTGGTGTGCCTGGTACGACACGGATGCCTTATATTCCCAAAGACGTTGCTCCGTTGAGGATAGTCCACCCAGGAAGACAGGAACAATAGAAAACACACTGATGTTGGTTGGTTGTATAAACGTTTTTTTTTTTATTTGATTTTGTTGCGCCATCGCGGCTGGGTTTTTAATTAACATTTTGATAAGTAGAACGTTCTTGGGCACTCGAGGCGCGTTAGCCTGTTACACGAAAAACAGTTAAAGATACATTTTTTATTGCAATATAAATACAATTTAAATCACTATAACTTTACACTTCTTCTGTTTCGTTAGAAAGTCTCCGATTTCCGATAGTTAATTTAGTTACGTTAGGGACTCTTCGCGGACGAGCGTGTGCATAAGCATGCACACGCGGCGGTGGTTAGCGTAACGACTTCCTCCTGTTAAACTTCTTAACCGACTGACTCGAAAAGGGAAGAAATTGGGTAATTTAATTTTTGCACCCGACAACCAAAAGAGAACATACTTTTGCTCTCTCATTGCCTCGTTCGTCGATGTGTGGTAGGTTACATCGGTAAACTGATAATCGAAGAGAGCGGAAGAATGAGAGAACAGAAACACAATGTATGATTAATCTGAAGACAGAACTGTGAAAGAGAGGAAAATTAAGCTGATGCTATTCACCTGCAAAAAGAGAGCATTGATCCCCAGCGAATGAAGTGTCTGGAGAAAAGCCGAAGTAACGCTAGGGAAATATTATCACGTGATTCAATCGAATGTTTTGATAATTTTCCCCAACGGTTCTGCAATGATGGGACAACTTCGTCCGGCTGGATTTGGTTGTCGTTAATCGACATGAACAAGAGTTGCCGTATGACAAAAAAGGGATTTAGCTATGTGTCCTTGGTGGTAACATGCTTTGCAGGTGAACAGGTAAGTAGGGGGGAATGGGGTTGGTTTGACGCGCTGTAAGGCGGTCGAAATTGGAAAGGAGATTGGCCGGGAATGGTGGGTGGTTCTCCGTGTAGTTTAGAGAAACCCCCACAGAACCACCTTTTTGAAGGATGATTTGCATTTGTTTCCGTATAAAGTGCAATTGACTCAAAGAATATTGCCGACCGACCGTCCGCGTCGCTTAGAATACGGCCAGTCACATCCCACCATAAAAGATATATATATATATATATATATATATATATATAATCATCATGTCATTATGATCGGCACTACAACCGGGTTGCGGTCTTGGCCTTATTTAGCAGGTCTCTCCACCGGTATCCGGTCCTTATCTGAGACTTGTTAAATTGTCCATAATAATTTGTTTTTCCGTGCAAGGTTATTAGCCTTGCGCCAGTCTAATTCATTCTCGGTGTTAGCGACGGATCATACAATCCCCGGGAAGACGCTGGATCGAAACCACTTCGTGTCGATTCCCAGGAAGACGGTAATTACTCGAGTACCAATTACTCGATTCCTAGGAAGACGCTACGGGCACAATAGCAGTACACACAGCAGCTTCAGGCTGTACTACGGCACTACGCCACATTAAGAGGACCGATGGTAGAGTAACTTCGGGTATTGTATTTGTTTTAGGTATTTGTTTTCTAACAGTTATTCGTAATTTTTATTATATAGCTTTTGCCGCACTATTCATTATAGCTCTTTGATACATTGCGAATTATATTTCGTTTTCAGAACCCTGCAGCGTAAGCCAATCTGCAGCTATTTACAACAAAATAAAAAAAATCTCTGTAACCCCCTTATTAAAATTGGCGGATAATGTGATATCGCTTTTAAAACAATCAAGAGATTTTTTTAAAAATGCACTTCACTGAATTAAAAACTCACCCAATATACTGTCAGCTCTATTCACACACAAACAAAATGTATTACTTCCGTTTTTAATTTTGCTCCAATTTTTGCTGAAATATAACATAAAGCTCACACAAAAAAAAACTGTCGACTGTACACCTTAAACAATTTCAATGCACTGACATACAACGCAATGAGCGCGAGCGCGCCTAAAACTGCAGCACTGTTCTTTTCCATTGCCGTCATGTTGACAAGAAAATTCTTGTCGAGAATTGATTATTTCGGAAAATATGATGGTATATCACATTTCCCAACCACATCACAATACCCGAAGTTACTTTATAAAAGGCAAAGAAAATGTGTACATCGTCGAGCTCACATTCTTCAAAGGGCCTTGGTCGGCCTAGGCAACTGCACAACATTTTGAAGTCTGGAATTTCGTACGCCTTTCCCATATGGTCTTGTATATCTTCGGCCCAAATGGAAATAGTTCGAGTTTTCAAAAGGAAACTCCTCAGAAGATGCACCAATCATTCTAGAAGGTCTTACGGTCGCCATTTGTCCACCTTACGAGGGTGCCTCCATTAGCACTATTGACGAGTACTTGGTACAATTAGCATACAAGTACCTCGAAAGCATTCAGAACAGCGAGAACCTACTTGGACGGGAGTCTTAAGTTCTTGACCCGTCTCTCCTTCGATGTGTTCGGATCCGACCCCTTCTCTCTTCTTCAGTACAAAACTGCAGAAAGCACCCTTCCTAAAAACATTCTCCAAAATAGAGGATTCCTGGACCCATGCCACAGGGTCTACTGCTAACATGCTACACACACGCGCGCGCACAGTACAAGACGGAAGAAATATACACACACACACACACCGACCTCTGTCCAAGTAGTTGGAGAACACCTGAACTAACCCTGTCCATACTATCTTTCGATACATCCCCCTTTCTTTTTCAGATATCTTGAGACAGAGCCCAACATCCTCATGGAGGTGGTTGATTCTGGTTATCGCAAGTATGTACCAGCATGGGTACTCGGTTCACTTCCTCCTCCATCATAATTAATTGTTCCCTCGACGACTACACGATTACGACGAAGCAAAGAAAGCGCCAAACACCGGACAAGTAAAAATATAAAACACAGGATTTCTATTATTTATTTTTATTTATTTTACGGTAGCACTACATGAGAGTTACAATGTGAAGTCAATAAAAACACGATCTTCGAAGACTGCAGCGAATATAATATTCGATACGGCGGTTGCAAACACTACACTGTACGTGGGAAATGCGAGTTATGTCTATGAGGCACATGATTGTTACTTATTTTATTGTTTCAATATTTTACACACACGCAACTCGTGGATTTTCGCGTCTCCGTGCGCACCGGAGAGCGAAAGTCAGCAACGACCATGGCGGTCGGCGGATGGAAATCGACTCAGCGATAATCATCTCGTGCAGAGATGATTCGCTTATAGGGTGAGTTTAAGGTGTCGTGGTAGATATCCTCTCCACTAAGGATATGTTTTACCTACAACAAGAGAGACGTAAAGCAATAAGTAATGCAGATCATGGTGGCATGTGTGTGATCGTACCCATCACCTTGTTTATCGTTGCATTTAGCAAAGGATAAACGAAACCTGAAACGAAAAAAAAAGAACAAAGGGAGAAGCGACCAAATGCTTCGTCCGGTAATGAGGATCATGTTTACGCTGTGTATCGTCGCTATAATAGACGTTGGGAAGAAAAAATGTGCTGATGGGATTGGTGTCAGAAACGAATCCCTTGCCTGCATTTGTATATGCAGGGAAATTAGTTTGTGGCGACGTACGAAATTGATGATTGTTTGTCTATTGGTGGTGAATCGCCAGTCGGCTTGTTGCAGCTGTAAAAACAAGCCGACCGACGTTGCATTTCAATTGATAACAATGGGCGCCGAATGTTTTGTATTTATGGTGCATATGCACATTAAGGAGCTAAGGTAAGTTTTCTTTTACAGGGACTTTTTAGATTATATCTTAGATAATCCTAGATGCGTAAAGCATTTAAGGTGCTAATGCGATTGTATTAGCAAAACTTATGCCACTTGGGATGAGGTTATGGGGGTTTTTATGTAAGTGTACCGTGGGGTTTGGCGGCACCGCCACAATGTAGCCAGATCGACTCTCTCAATGGGAATCTGGATAATGTCCTGCAGTGGGGAGAGACCAATGTCGTCGATTTCAATGCAATGAAGATACAATATACAACTGTCACAAGGAAAAGTGGATCATCGGTTCCAAAACCGAGGATGAATGGCCAGGCCCGCGAATCTGGGGAAAGCATGAAATTGCTCGTCTATCATGCCATAAATCAGTGTCAAACATCGCCGGGTCCACGGCTGGAAAGGTGAGTTATCTTTTTAGAGCTAAGGAATATTTTACTCCGGTCCCATTTTTGCTTCTGTATAAATCCCTTATTACCAACCCCAATCCCTCTCCGTTACAGTTTTCCCATTCTCTCTAAGTTCATTGACTGTTGGGTCGAATTAAGTCTCTGTGCGAGTGCAAAAGTTTCTCCTCACCACAGTTAAATCATTAATTCCTCATCAATCCTTTATTAAACGTGCACCAAATATAACCTATTAATAAATTAATAACTTATTTCATTCGGGTCGGTTGTTTCCTATTTTCGTGACTTTCCAGTGCTTGTGCTGTGCTGCTTAATTAATACAAAGTTTATGCGGAACGACCAATTCTCTCATAAACAGTGACAGACATATGGGGTGCCGTTTTCCTAACACGGTTGGTCTGCTGTGGAAGTATGTAATAATTACAAAAGATATAGTAAAGAAGTCGATGATTGTGAGTTTATTTTATAAACAATTTTAAGAAAGAAAGTGATCCTGTGAAATAATTGATATATTAAAATCACCAGCAGAGTGTACTATGGGTATGTGCTGATACCAAATATTCAAGATTCAATTGTTGTCCACACCAAGTGTTATTTTTGTACAGAGATTTTCTTTTACATTGTGATCAGGAATATAATGACATTCGTGTTTTAATTTATAAAAGCCCAGTGCAATCAAGCGGTTTTTAAGCAAAAATAAAAAAAATAAAAACTAATTGCAATCACCCCAGTGCGTTTTAGTTTTCATTCCTTTTTGGCGAACGGCTTTCGGCGGACTCATCGTTGGGGATATTAGTTAACCTGTGCCCGTGTCTGGCACCACGACTACATAAACTCCCACAACCTCACCACCGCCAGGAGTAAGCGCAAAACCCGCCCCCCGGATCGAACACCCTGAAAGGGCCTGCGCACATACAATCAGCACCACTCCACAGCAAACTGCGCTGCTCGCAACCGCTCGAGTCATCGTCACGTCGGAGCGGCAACGGAGGATTGAAGTCCGTGCTCTGTTGGACCCGTGCTCCAGCGCCACGTTCATATCGGAGTCACTCTTCCAAAGGTTGCACCTTCGACGCCAAGCACCATTCGTCCCCACCTATGGTGTCGGGGGCACTCCCAGCCTTACCACAAGGACGCAAGCCACAATCACCATCGCCGCTCGCCTCCACATGTCAGAACAGTGGACACTGAGGCCCCTCATCCTGTCCCGCCTCTCGGTGTATGTGGCACCAACGCAACCAACGACTAGGGACCTCTCGTTCGTGGCGGATCTGGAGCTTGCCGACCCGAACATCGCCCCCGCCGACAAGGTGGACATCATCATTGGGGCAGACCTGTACCCCACTCTCATCCTCGAAGGTCTAAGGAAGGACCAACGTTCCGACCTCGTTGCGCAGGCCACTGAATTGGGATGGGTGCTAACAGGCGCAGCACTCCCCACGTCAT
The DNA here is from genome assembly GCA_963931805.1 of Microdon myrmicae. NCBI lineage: Eukaryota > Metazoa > Arthropoda > Insecta > Diptera > Syrphidae > Microdon > Microdon myrmicae. Next base: position 10,173,896 of record OZ007500.1, on the reverse strand, counting down.
CTAGCTTCGGTGTGACAAGACCTGTCACCAGCCACCACATGGCCATTGATCGTGGGTTGCGAATTTACAGTTCCAACCGAGGGAAACTGGTCGAACATGTTACTGCAGATTGCAACTCCTATAAGCAGACCAAAAGGAGGTCTCGTCGGCATCGACCCCGGGGGCCACACAAGAGGCCCATGCAACCACCCACCACCGACCACCTGCGCGACCCAACTACCAGACAAAAAGGCTAAAACAATAATTGACACATTCCAAGAACAGTATAAGTGACAAAACTCCACCCTGAGTGACTCCAAAATACTGTTCACAAAACCTCCAGCAAATTGATACAATCCGATTTGTTGAATCAATTAGCTTGCAGGTCACAAGAACAAGGTATTATTCAGCCCACCTCGATTGTGTTTTGAGTCCTATACACATTTAAGGATGCCAAAGCTGGTACATACGAAATTACTCTATATTGTACTTCTATTGAGCGATGACGGAACAGAATTTCAATTTGTTGTGGTCTACGGTGGGGATTAATGCCTGATTAATTGTTGGTAGTTAACGTTCATGACATTATCTACACTGCGGTTATCTTCACCATTGAATTGCCACGTAACAAGGGAATGTTACCGACTTAACCCCTTTGTCTATAGAGAAACTCTTCAAACTCGTCCTTACATACATATCATAATTACATTGCGATTAAGCTGTATCCGTTGGGCCCAAGAACGAAGTTTAATTAATCAAAAGACGATAAAAAATTGGTCCATCGTAAATTAAGACACAAATTGTTGGCTGTTGACACCTCCTAAAATACTCGTAAGGCGCAACATTTCTTATTCCAGCTAAGTTCACCCTCCGGGGAATTTTTCGGCACATGATTGCCGGACGTGTCCTTGCAATAGTCGTTGTTGTTCTTTCATGCAATAACGAGTCGGGCAACTGGAATGAAATGTCAATTGTTTGTATAGGGATCCATGTGAATCGTTTATTTATTTTTCAGAGCCCTATAAAATGTTGGCCTTCACTCCAAGGTACTGCTGTGGCATGGGGGTATCTACATTCGTTCGCCAAGGATTTGTTTGACAGCGATTTATTCTACAAGTGACATGAGAACCAAAGAAGGATTGTTTTTCCTTGGGCTAACCGATGAATCTATTGAGATTGAGTTACCCAACAATACGAACTCGACTGTCCCCGCAGATAACGTCTACAGCCTACAATTGCTGAATTCGCAGGACTGATTTTTGATCTGTCACAATTTCTCGCTTGAACTCTTAAAAAACAAAACTCCATAAATGTGTCCTCTTTTGAGGACCGTCAACATTCAAACTAATTATCACCAAGATCGCATAAGTAATAGAGCTTGTGCACAGATGGGATGGCATGGATACCACTAAGCTGCAGCAGCGTCCCACAACATCCAGACAAGGACTGTTTTATTCCAATTAAAAAGGATACTCCTTAAACTTGGGAAAAGTATAAAGCCAAATGGTACTTGTCAAACGATGGGCAAAACGATGCAGATTATCACGGATACCAAAGTCTGACATTCAGTATTTTAGACACTCGCAAACTTTGTGCGGACACCAATGCTGAAGTGACAAGGATTGGGTTTTATTTTCCCTAATTCCTTTTTCCCATAATTTCCATCGCTCGGCACAAGATAAAGAGCACAAGAAGTCCCCATAAAGGACTTAATACGGAAGTCTAAATAGTTTACGAGTAACGACAATATATTTTGAATGAGAATGTGCGGGAACACAGAAAAAAGTTTTCCTTCTATGGAGACGGAGAGGAGATCCAAATTGCTACCCTCTGCAGGAGCCATTCTGTTTTGTCTTCTTATAATTCGCCCGTGCTAAAGTGCTTGTTAGCATTTCGTAGTGTGTGGCGGGGAAAAAGACGACCGAGAATAAAAGGACATCACACGGACTGCCCGAGAGATAAAGGATTCGTAATTAAACTTATGGTACCTGTGAAGTGCTTTGGGAAAATACATCGGTAGGGATTACAAGAGAGTGTGTTAAAATGCAGTTGTTCTAAATGCCTAGATATCACAATAAGGGTCGATGATAACAAGTCAGTTCAGTCGATTGCTCACTGTTCAAGTTTAAAAATTTGTCAATAATATGAACAGAGTATTAATATTCTTTTGTTATAAAGAGACACTTCGCGGACCAGACGACGAGAAAGGAATAAAAACAATAGGGAAAAAAGGTGGGAGAACCAAAGTGATTTGGTCCTCTATGCATATAAGCCAGTGCTACGAGGAAACAGGTTGCGATTGTGAGACATGAAAGAAAGGATATCCCAATGACGATGATATGTTCTTAGAATTAAATGACGGGATTCCCAATAGGGACGATGTGGTATTAAAACTTCATGGCAGCCATATTTAAAACTAAAATGTGCCATTTCAATTGCATATCCCTGTCAGACGTGCACCGTTTTGACCTATAAATGGGGCCCCATTTAATTGGCAACTTTTCGAAACGCTGTAACTTTATTATTTCTTAACCAATTTTATTGAAGTAAACGAAAAATGTTCAATATTTAAGAATATATTTCAAATTTTCATTTTCATTTTTTTTTCATTTTTTTAAACATTTTTTTATTTTCTTTTTATATTCTTATTTTCTAAATTAAAGGCTAGACAAAAAATGCTTAAATTCTAGCTTAAATATCTTATATAATAACTTACTGGTCCTTCGCAGACGCTCTAAGCTAAACATTACTTAATATTTGTATAATTTGCCTTTCGGCGACAGAACTTTGTGGCATAACTTATAATTATTTGAAAGACAAAGAAAAATTTGAAAAACTTTGTAAATTTTTTTTTTTTTTTTTTTTTTTTTTTTCTTAAAATTTAACTTACTTAACTTACCTAAACTTATCTACTTTTTTTTTTTTTTTTTTTTTTTTTTTTTTTTATGTAAAATCATTTAGCCTAACTTAACTTAAATCTTATACTACCCTAATTCTAGAAAAGCTAAGTCTATGTAAGCTAGCTGATGATAGTGTGATTCTATACCGACTTTGGTATCCAGGTCTTTATATGCCATTCAACAACCAGAACTGTTGACGCTGTCTAATACTATCGTCCCGGTCTCTGCGGGAGATAGCCCTACTGAAGCGCAGGAGCTCTTCTTCGGTGCGCGCTACTTCCCGGTCATAGCACAATCGCCCGTCTACGGATGATCTACTTACATGATAGATCAGCGGAATTCCGGATCTATCCTGTATAAGCCCTTTCATATCCAAGTCAAGGAACGCCTCTGGTGGAACAAAGCCGTTGCGACGCACGCTCTCATAGTATAAGGTGTTTGGATAATAAGCCCCGAAAATTAGGTCATTGGACGAGCTTATTGCTCTCGCAATATGTCCTCTGATTAATTTAATCATAAAATTATCCACCCTATTTATGTACGCTTCATTATATAAAGTCTCATTTGAGTAATACTTTTTATAGTCCGATTCCGGTGTCCGATATAATCTGAGACAACTTCTGAGACACTTTCTTTCGAACACCCGAATCTTTTCTATCAAATTTGGACCTATGTTGAACCATACTGGGCAACCATATATGAGCATTGGCCTGATTAGCGTCATGTAGCATATGACTTTTACCCTGCTGTCAAGTTGGCTACTATGAAATAGCCTCCTTGTCATAGCAAAAGTTTTCCTCGCTTTGAGCAAAGCAGCCTCTACATGTCTGTTGAAATATAGATATTGGTCTAGCCAGATGCCCAGGTATTTAACTAAACTCTTGGTTTCCAGTTTATCTCCATGCGGTCCCACGATAACTAGCTTTCGCCAGTTTTTCCTTGTGTCGTACGTGGCTTTATATAATGGAGTTCTAAATAGGATGACTTCACATTTCTGGAAGTTGATCTTAAGTTTCCAGTCATCGCAATAGCGCTGCACTTTGTTGAAGTCTCGCTGTATTAACCTATTTATGATCGCAACTTTCGGAGCTGTTCTGTAAATTATGAGATCGTCTGCGTACGCAATAGCCTGCGGAAGTGCATCTAATAAGTCGCTAATGTAAATGTTAAAAAGAATCGGAGAGAGTACCGCGCCCTGTTGCAAGCCATTCTTGATATTATACGTTTTATTAGAGGTCACATTACCACTTTTGACCACGAACCTCCTGTCCTTTGACATATCGTAAAGTACATATAGTAAAGGCTTATGTATGCCATATCTGACCAGTTTGTAATACAACCCTTCGATCCAGACGGTATCAAAGGCTTTTTCCAGGTCGATCAGACAGGCACCTGTGCATTGGTTCCTACATTTATTCCATTGTATATCGGAGACCAGTTTAGCTGCGGCATGTGTGGTTTCATGACCCGCCCTAAATTTCAAATTTTCAATGTGGCCTTCTATGCAGTGGAGTATAATCCAGAGTCTGACAATATTCAGAAATTTTATAAGCATCCAAATAACTCAAAAACAGTGAGGCTTTTACTAAGGGCATGTTTTGTTTTTCTGATAGGTTATGAGATAATGTTTTTCTGATAGCTTATGAGGTATCCCCCCCCCCCCCCCCCCCACCCCCCGGGGGTTGCACGTTATTTACAGAACACCGTGTATAGTGATGGGGCTCCTCGATAGTATAGTGGTTAGTATACCCGCCTGTCACCCGGGAGACCGGGGTTCGATTCCCCGTCGGGGAGCCCCTGGCGCAAGACTAATGACCGTGCCCAGACAAAATAAATCATTATGGAAAATTTAACAAGCCTCAGGACTTGCTAAATAAGGCCAAGACCGGTTCCCGGTTGTAGTGCCGATGATGATGATGATGATGATGTGTATAGTGATGGTTTCGTTTATTCATCGCGGATGAGACTTACATTCCATTTCGAGGGGACAACTTGTGCCTGAACGTTGCAATGACCCAAGAATTCGGCGTCGACCAGTGCAACATTTATACTTTAGCTTGAAATTTATCTGCTGTACCCGGCCATATATATAAACACTGCAGTAATTCTGGTGTAATCTACTTAGGTCCTGACACCTATATGTGGGATCTCAATCTAATTTTCTTATAATTTAATGTCTCTGTTTATCCCACATTGTGGTATAGTTTCTTATGGTTTTTTTGTTGTTTTTTTTACTTCTCCCAGGAAAGGCGAACCTGTGGCGCCGTGAGTTTTTTGTTTTCTCGAACGGGTCTATGAGCCAAGCTCCGAAAGATGCTCAAGGATTTCTCCAAAACATTTCACGAAACCTTTAGCTTAATATGGTGGCATTTCACTGGGCGGCTGGGCTTTGGGAACCTACCTACCACTTAGTAATTGTGCTGAACTGCACAATAGCAAGAGTCGTCAATTGCACCTAGTGTGGTATTTTTTTATGGGTGACATGGCAGGATCGCCATGTGGTGTTTCCCATATAATGATTAACATGTGATCAGATTTACCTCTAGTATGAACATATGATAAGCATGGATGGTACGAGGCAATACCTAAATTTTGTTCTATAACAATCTAAAGCTGACTTCCCTATTTGTTGCTGTTTAAGCGCAGCGCGCTGAAAGAGTATGGCGTAGAGCGCCGCAGTTAATTGAATCAAACACGCTTTGGTTTTTGATTGAATTATTATTGAAATTGTTGGGGTATTTATACTTCCAATCAATCACTCAATTATTCATAAATTTCTTAATCTACTCATACAAATTATGCTTCATAAGCCATTTCACACTTAATTCGTAATTCACTCAAAATACAAATTGCTTATTATACTATTCTATTCTCTATCACCAGCTTGGTGCAAAGTGTAAAAACAATGACACGATTTGACCCAAATAATTTCTGAATCATTTACCAGCAGCAAGCTCGCAAACGATTGTCATTTGATTCTTACAAATCGTAATCGGAGCAATTCGTTTCTTTTACTCAATGAAAAGAATCGACCTTGAATTGTTGTCGGCAACGATTGCTGGTTACCTGAAACTTGCTAACTGTGACAAGGTCAAATTGATTTACTTGATACGATTCTTCATGGTCGTTTCGTGGCTATGTTGTTACACTACACTAGGTTTGCATAATCAAACGCAACACAACCCCCTTACCAACTCAGCCATTGAAGCGGCAGATGTTGATGTTGTCTGTCAGCGTCAGCTTCAATATGACTTTTCTCCAATCTACAATTTAGCTCTTCGTTGCTAAAACTTTACCTTCATGAGTATGTTGTCTTCTAATAGTTTGGTGACAAAAAGTTCGGCGAATCCCCCCCCCCCCCCCCGCGCTCTAAAACTCTGATGGATGTTGTCTTGTATTTTCGTCTGCAAAGACAGCTCCTTTCGAACTTTCGAATACGGTGTAAGCCCTCTGCTGTTGTGGTAGTTATCCCTCGTTATCAAATAGAATTTTTAGCGGGAACATCATGCACCGACGTCTTTAAATAACCTTCCCGTTCTTTAACAAACTCCTTCCCCCTTATCCTGCTTGCCGATCTCTTATTGGTTGTAGTGTTCATGAAGCGTAAACGTTGTAGGCTTTGTTCGTGAAAGATATGTGACGTGAGTGTTCACAACAAATCAGGAATTGTTCTTTTTTTTCAATTTCTTTTCGTGTTCCAAAACACGTGGGGGGCCACCAATTATGCAGGATGCTACAGATTTATTGGTGGCTAGTCAGACTGTATGACCAAACGTCAATGTATTGTACACCAAATCTCGTATTATAATCGTCTTCTAGGGTGTGCTATTAGAAACCCTTACCGAGCCACCTCCGGGAGCATTCAACTTCAGCCGTTTTCTAGAGTCGCTCACGAGAATTCTCTACTAGAGATGCCTATTAGAGTTGCCTACTCGAGTCGCATACCTGAGTCACCTACTAGAGTCACCTTCTAGAGTCGGCTAGAGTCTCTTAGTAAAGTCTCCCATTACAACATCTCGCTAGTCTTCTACCGGAGCGTCTAACAAGAGTCTCGTATTAGGCTCCTTCTAGTCTCCCTATCATCATCATCATCAGCGCTACAACCGGTATCCGGTCTTGGTCTTATGTAACAAGTCTGAGGCTTGTTAAATTTTCCATAATAATTTGTTTTTCCGGGCAAGGTTATTAGTCTTGCACCATAGTCTCCTTATAGAGTATGTTACTAAAGTTCCCGTCAAGTGCCTCTTAGTAGAGTCTCCTACGAACGTAAAGTAGTAGAGTCTCGTGTGATAATCTTCTACTGACGTGACCTATCAAAGCATCCTACTAGTCTCTTACAGTCTTTTATTAGAGACACTTTCTAAGGTCTCTTACTAGGGGCTCCTGTTAGAGTCACTGGCTAAAGTGTACTAAATTATTTTATAAGAGGCCCCAACTAGAGTCTCTTAGTGGAGTTTCCTACGGGGGAATTATACCTCTAGATAATCCCATTCTAATTTCCAACCTTAATCTTCATTAGAGTGTTCTAACAAAATATTTTCCTATATTTTATTATTAGACTGTACTACTGCAGTCTGTCACTGAAGTCTGCTACCAGAATCTTCTATTATATTAGAATCTACCTTGACAGTACCATAAGAGAAAATTCTATTACAGTGTCCTATTACGGTTTACTATTAAAACGTCCTGCTAAGTATCCCCGAAGCTTATCCTCTTACGGACTTCTGTTAGAGCGTTCTACTAGGCCGTGAAATCCCTTATTAGACTAAAGCATCCATTTAAACATTGTAAGTAAGTTCTTTTTACTAAATCATCATACTAGAGAATACTACCAGTCTCCTATTAGAGTCTCCTACTGGAACCCTCTTCAAAAACCTACTTGCTACTAGAAAATACTATTAGAGGGTCTTACTGATGTTTCGTATTAGAGCGTCTTACTGAAGTCTCATATTAGAGCGTTTTGCTGAAGTCTTCTATTAGAGAGACTTACTGAAGCCTCTTATTACAGCGTTTTATTGAAGTCTCCTATTAGAGTACTGTAGACAACTTTCACACTACCGTGATATATTCTTCCACAAGGTGGAACTAGTAAATCGCAACAGTAGAATTCCCGATTAAATGGTTCTGATAAATTCTCGCATTAGAGTCTTCTAATAATTTCCCATTTTAAAGTATTTTACTAGTCACATCATCATCATCATCGGCACTACAACCGGGAACCGGTCTTGGCCTTATTTAGCAAGTCCTGTGGCTTGTTAAATTCTCCATAATGATTTGTTTTTTTTTCGAGCAAGGCCATTAGTCTTGCGCCAGAGGCTCCCCGGCGGGGAATCGAACCCCGGTCTCTTGCGTGACAGTCGTGTATACTAACCACTATACTATCGAGGAGCCCTTACTAGTCACATACAACCGTATAAATCTGGAGTTTCCTGCAACGCTTACCTCTTGGAGCATACAAATTCATTCGGCTAGAGTCTCTTATTGAAATCTTCTACTATAGCAATCTACTAGTCTTGTACTAGAGAGTCCAAGTTGTATTTTCTTCTAAAGTATCCTATTAGAGTTTCCTCGTACAGTCCCCTGCCAGAGTTCCCCAGCAGATTTACTTACTACAGCCTTCTACTACAATCTTCCCTAGAGCCTTCCTTTAGAATTGAGTACTAGACCTTCCAAGTAGAATCTCGTACTAAAGGCTCTTACTAGAGTCTTTTACTAGAGCCTCCACTGGAATTTCATACTACAGCCTCGTAACAGAATCTCTTACTATAATCTCCTGCTAAGGCCGCCTACTTGAGTCTCCTACTAGAATTTTCTCCTTGAGTCTCCTTTTAGAGTCTACCACTGGAATTTCATACCAGAGCCTCCTACCACAGGTTCATACTAGAGTTTCCTAAAAGACTCCCTTACTAGAGGCTCATACTATTGTCTCATAATAGTCTCTTACCACAGTTCTCTCCCAGAATCTTCTACTGGAGCCCCCTATTAGGTTCTCTCGATGGTTTTTCATACTAGAGTCTCTTACAACAGTCTCATACTAGACCCACATACTATAACCTCTTAGTATAATCTACTCCTAGAGTTTCGTATTACAGTCTGATAATAACGTTTCTTACTGGAATGTTATACTAGACTCTCCTACTAGGACCTCATACTTCATATTATAGTGTACACATGAGTTTCATACTACGATTCCCTACTAGAGCTGCATACTAGAATCTCTTACTATAATCTACTACTAGAGCCTTGTACTAGAGGCTACTATTAGAGTCTCTCACTGGAGTTACATACTGGAGTCGATTAATTATTAGTCACTTAGTCGAGTCTACTATTAGAGTGGACTACTAGAGTCTCCCATTATAGAGTCTCCTACTGATGTTTCCTGCTAGGGTCTTCTACTAGGGGTTTCTACTGAAGTATCTAACTTGAATCTCATACTACAGTCGCATAATAAAGTTTCCCACTAGAGTCTCTTACTAAAGCCTCCTTCTAGAGTCTCCTACTTGAGTTTCCTACTTGAGCCTTCTACTAGGCTCTCCTACTGGAGTATACTACTCATCATCATCATCATCGGCACTACAACCGGGAACCGGTCTTGGCCTTATTTGGCAAGTCCTGAGGCTTGTTAAATTTTCCATAATAATTTATTTTTTCTGGGCAAGGTCATTAGTCTTGCGCCAGGGGCTCCCCGACGGGGAATCGAACCCCGGTCTCCCGGGTGACAGGCGGGTATACTAACCACTATACTATCGAGGAGTATACTACTAGAGTCTCGTAATAGGGTTTCCTACTAGAGTCTCCTACTACAGTCTGTTACAGGAGTCTCATACTGCAGTTCCATAAGAAAGTTGCTTACTAGAGCCTCCTACTATAGTCTCATACTACAGTCTTCCACTAGAGTCTCCTACTAGGACCTCATATTACAGTCTCATACTACAGTCTAATAATATGGTCTCCCACTAGGATATCCGTTTAAAACATCCTTCTGGAATGCCCTACGAAAGTCTCCTACTAGAGTATCCTATTAGAGTCTCCTATTACGGTATCCTACTAGAGTCTCCTCTACAGTTTTTTACGAAGGTCTCATACCGCAGTCTTATACTGCAGTCTCATAATAAAGTATCCTACTAGAGTCTTCTCTAGAGTTTGTTACCAGAGTCTCATAATAAAGTCTTTTATTAGAGTCTCCAATTAAGGCCTCCTCTAGAGTCTGTTACTAGAGTCCCATACTACAGTCTCATAGTGAAGTCTTCCACTAGAATGTCCTACTAAAGCCTCCTTCTGGAATGTCCTACTAGAGTCTCCTACTAGATTCTTCTATTACGGTTTCCTACTCGAGTCTCCTCTAGAGTCTCAGAATATGGTCTCCTGTGGGGAGGAAGTATTGTGCCAATACACGGACCCTTCGTTCACTTCCTCCTCCATCATAAATTGTTCACGCACGAAGGTTCATCCGTTGTTCCGCCGACACAAAAGGAAAAGCCAAACACCAACACAGGACACGTAAAAATATGAAACACTCTTTTCTTCTATTATTAAAGGTTCTTTTATTCTTGTTTTATTTTCTTATTGGCTACTAACATTTTACGGTAGCACCGCGTGAAAGTTACAATGTGGAGTCAATAAAGAAAACACAATCTTCGAAGACTGCAGCGAATATAATATTCGACACGGCGGTTGCAAACACTCAAATAGACCCGCTCGCGAAAAGGTCAATTAAGAGAGACAGCTGAAGTATACTTTCGACTCACACTCGACTGTGTGCATGGTTCTTTCATGGATGAGAACGAACCTAGAACAGAGAAAGGGCATAAAGTCCATTCATGGGATACGATTTCGGTAAAGCAAACAAAACCGAACTCGTCGGATGCTAATGGGATCTTTGTTGGAAATGTGCGTCGCGGCTCAACAAAGATGCGATGTGGAAATGTGCTAATGGGTTTTAGCTAGGTTACTGGGAAATGGTGTTTATGGCATCGCTATTAAGGGTAGGTATTTAATTCCTATTTGCATTTGTTTATGCTGTAGGATTTAATTGATGCCAAGAGACGCGGAATGCGTATTTGATTTGATCCCTTGGGTGTAATTCGCCAGCCAATGTGTATGTAGGGAACATTGTTGTACACATGGCGCGGCTGGGAAAATAGACGGCGCAATATTTATGGTCCCTGTCATGACGGTTACATTGTATGCAAACCGAATCATTTTGTTTACAGGAATTTGTCTGGTACCGAAGGTGCCGAATTGGTTTGGAATTCCAGATAAGTAAAGCAAGAAATCTTACGGAAAATTGTATGCGAAGAGACGCATGAAAAGGTAAGTTTTCTTTACAGAGACTTTAAGATTATAGATTTGATCTATATAATGCGTGAATCATTTACATTTGCTAATGCTGTTGCATTAGTGAAGTTAGGAAATTTGCTGAATGTTATGGGGGTTTTACGGTAAGTAGACCTTGGGGTTTGGCGGAACCGCCACACTCCCACTAGAATATCCTTTTAAAACATCCTCCTGGAATGCCCTACGAGAGTTTCCTACTAGAGTATCCTACTAGAGTATCCTACTAGAGTCTCCTATTAGAGTATCCTACTAGAGTCTCCTCTACAGTCTTCCACTAGAGTCTCCTACTAGGATCTCATATTACAGTCTCATACTACAGTCTCATAATATGGTCTCCCACTAGAATATCATTTTAAAACATCCTCCTGGAATGCCCTAGGAGAGTCTCCTACTAGAGTCTCCTATTAGGGTATCCTACTAGAGTCTCCTCTACAGTTTTTTTACAAGAGTCTCATACCGCAGTCTCATACTGCAGTCTCTTAATAAAGTATCCTACTAGAGTCTTCTCTAGAGTTTGTTACTAGAGTCTCATAATAAACTCTTTTATTAGAGTCTCCTACTAAGGTCTCCTCTAGAGTCTGTTACTAGAGTCTCATACTGCAGTCCCATACCGCAGTCTCATAATAAAGTCTTCCACTAGAAAGTCCTACTAAAGCTTACTTCTGGAATATCCTACTAGAGTCTCCTACTAGATTCTTCTATTAGAGTTTCCTACTAGAGTCTCCTGTAGAGTCTGTTACTAGAGTCTCATACTGCAGTCTCATAATAAAGTGTCTTACTGGAGTATCCGACTAGAGTCTCCTATTAGGGTCTCCTACTACGGTCTCCTCTAGAGTCGGTTACTAAAGTCTCATACTGCAGTCTCATTATAAAGTCTCCTACTAAAGCCCCCTACTGAAGTGTGCCATTTGTGTTTGCCCAGCTAATGGGTCGTCAAACAACTTCGTTTCTGGTGTAGTGTCATTCGATAACCGTGCAGGCATGTGGAATCGGGAGTGGACCTTTTTCTTTTTTTTTTCTTTTCTTTTTCTTTTTTTCTTTCCTTTTTTTAACGCTTGTACTAAGTGAAATAAACGAGGGTTCTGCTCTCACTGACTTCAAAATTGACTTCAAAAATTGACTTTAGCTGGGCGAAAAAGGTATTTAACCCCACAGTGGTTTGTGAGGCTCACAGGACCGCCACACTCCTACTAGAGTCTCCCACTAGAGTCGCATACTGCAGTCTCATAATAAAGTCTCCTTCTAGAATCTCCTATTAAAGCCTCCTCTTCGAATGTTGGTCTAGAGTCTCCTATTAGGGTCTCCTACTAGAGTCTCTTACTAGAGTATCCTACTAGAGTCTCCTATTAGGTCTCTTACAAAAGTCTCCTCTCACACTGCAGTCTTATAATAAAGTCCCCTACTAGAGTATCCTACTAAAGCCTACTACTCCAGTGTGCCTCTAGAGTCTCCTACTAGAGTATTCTACTAGAGTCTCGTACTAGAGTCGTGTATTAGGGTAGCCTTCTGGCGCCTCCTGCTAGACTCTCCTCCTAAAGCCTCCTCCTGGAATGCCCGACAAGAGTCTCTTCTCGAGTCTGTTACTAAAGTCTCATATTGTAGTCTCATAATAAAGTCTCCTACTAGAGTCTCCTATTAAAACCTTCTACTCCAATGTCCCACTAAATTCTCCTCCGAGAGTATCCTATTGGAGTCTCCTACTAGAGTCTGACACTAGAGTCTCATACTACAGTCTAATAATAAAGTCTCCTACTAGAACCTCCTCTTAAAGGCTCCTCCTAGTGTTTCTTACTACAGTTTTGTACTACGGTCTCATGCTGCAGTTCCATAATAAGGTTTCTTACTAGAGTCTCCTACTAAGGTTTTAAATTACAGTCTCCTACTACAGTCTACTACAGAGTCTTCTGCTAAAGTCTCATACTGCAGTCTCATAATGAAGTCTCCTACTAGAGTCTCCTACTAAAGCCTCCTACTGCAATGTCCCACTAGAGCCTCCTAATAAAGTTTCCTGGTAGAGTCTCCTACTAAAGCCTCCTACTGCAAAGCTTACTAGAGTCTCCTACTAGATTTTTCTAGTAGAGTCTTATACTGCAGTCTCATACTACAGTCTCATAATAAAGTTTCTTACTAGAGTCTCCTATTAGCGTCTCCTACTAGAGACTGATACTGGGGTCTCATACTATAGACCCATAATAGAGGCTCCTCTAAGAGTATCCTTCTAAAGCCTCCTACTGGAGTGAGGCTGTAGGACGAGGAAAGCCTCCTACTAGGTTCTCATTACAAAATGATGTGGAGTTATGTAGCCTTTTACATAACTCCACATCATTTTGATAAAGTGTCATTGATAAATTAACATTTGACAAAGTGACGACTTACACACGCAAGAGACTGCGTCTAGGTGGGGGTAGGACGTTCCTTTACATTCAAGAGGTTGGACGCCAAACTTAAGACTTTTTTTTATAAAGTTGTGGTCTTTTGCCAAACACGTAGTTCATTTTAGGACGTCGGCCCTCAAGAGTCGCTCCATCGGTTTTTGTTTTTTTAGTGGTCTTGTGCGATCTTTTTATAACTGGAAAGACTTTACTCGCTTTGTAATCTTTTAGTCTTCCTAGGTGCTTGGTTTTTTAAAGTTATACTCCAACATCTTTCCTCGAAACATTAACATTGGTGGTTAATTAAGGAGGACGAACCTCGAATTATAGCCCTATTATTAGCAACTGTAACTAAACTAACCCTTTAGTTGATAAGGATATATACGGAAAGGTTTGTAATGATCCAAAATTCATCCTATCCAATGATAATGGTGAATCTAAAACAACACGAAATCAAATCAGGAAAATAGATAGACCCTCCCACCCGATGAAGACATACCTTGTAATGTAGATTTTAATTAGTAGATCCCTGGATAGAATCCACTCTAACGGACAAGGATTATTTTCGTCCAGCAGTTTATTAGTCCGACGGCGTATTCATTTGTTCATGACAAGAAGAATTCCACCCAAGCAAAACGCCATGCATATGTGGTACAACAAACAAGGAATTAATTGAGCGACATCGGCCACGATTGAATAATTGACCGGAATTTCGGATTGAATACCTCAGGACCCGTCTATTGCATTCGCAAGCGAAATACCAAGGCCCAATGTGAGTTGTGACGGCAAGCAGCTATTCTTGACCCACACAATGTCACTCAAGTGGTAATGAATTCAATCAAATTTAATTTTAGCCGCTGATTGGAAACTCAATAAAGGACACGATCTTTGAATGTCAAACCACCGAAGAGAATACAAAACAACAGGCACCCGGCAATTGTAGTGGCAATAACGATGGTTTTGGGTGACAGGGTGCAGGAGTCGAGCCACTTCAACCAGGCCTCGTTTAAGAACAAGCAAAAACAATGTGCAGGACATAGCAATCACAAGAAATCCGTTCTGGATGACATCACAAAGCAATATAGCTGAGCCGATATCGAATGCGTGACTCCAACCAAAACTCATCGGTCTCCTTCTGGACAATAGAGCTTTACAGCCTGTTAGTGTTGGGAATTGGATGTGGAATTTTAGAGCTTTATAACGGCATATCGGGAAACCACTCAACAGATGAAACCATTGGATTGATGTCACAGTACGGTTCTAATTGCGGGTGGCCTTCGCAGACTCCGTCAAAGGACAACGAAACTGTTTACAGTCTTCGCCATGACAATGGTCGGTAACGAGCTAAAGTTTTTTCATCGCAGCAGTTGAGGATTGTTACATACAAGCATTGTAGGCAAATGTTTTGGGGGGAAACGAGAAATCCTCGTGTGCACTTCGCACCTTTTCCAAATTTGCACCGACGACTACAACAGACGAATATGATGACGAATCCTGTGAGTAGCTCGCAAAGAATTCAGCGAATGCTGGATAAACCGCGTCAACTGAGGAAAGTATAGAGTGAGTTCCTGTTCTGAGATATTTAGATAACTTGGTATTTCTAAGCAGCGAATAGTCCTTTGGGACATTTCTGCCCCACCCTCTCGAAATACAGGGGCCAGGGAAAAATATATATATAAAAAGAGCCTGAATCTCAAACGGTAGGTTAAGGATGCTTGTTAAGAAAACAGAAAAACAAAAATGAGCCGGAAATGGTAACAGATGCAGAGAACTAAGGTACAGACAATATGACACTATGACATTTAGGGGGATCAAAAACTTGCTCCTTATGTAGCGTATAATATCCATGGAAAGTTGGACAAGATACAAATACACGTATGAAAGGGGATTTAAAGTCAAAGTATATGAGCGATGAGAAGAAAGGTTAGAAGGTGAAAAAGGAGGTACAGTTGCATTTGGTCCTAAATGTCTGTTGACTACGATGATGCACGAGTGTTCGTCGACCTTGATGCTTACCTTGGGCTACGGCTTTGACGACAAGTGGGAGTTTCTGACTTTTAGAAACATTGAATTCTACTCCGTTAAATAATCCCCATTTGTGCTCGAAGATCTTGTTACGGTTGAAATTCAATGCTGCTGTTTAATAATGAGATTCGAGAAGGTTGGTTGAGCATTCTCGAATGAATATGACAAACTCAACATGCTGTCACCAGCGGACGAATCGTTTTGCTAATAATGGAACGTTTATAAAAATGAGAAAAATAATGGGGTGAGATTAAGCAGCCCTGCGGACCACCTCAATTAATGAGATGGCAAACGGATTTGAAGCCGTACAGAAACACTCGGAACGAGCAGCCAGAAAAATTGTCTCTTATCCACTGAATCGGTGTATCGTCAACTTCATAGGATTGCAATTCCACCAACATGGCTGGGTGCCAAAGTCTGCCGCCACCTAGCTTTTACTGAAGTTGTGGATGGAGCGGCTCTAGTTTTGGGTCAGATACGCCACGAGATCTCCAGTGGACCTGTTGCTATGGAAGCCGTACTGTCGGTCTCTAAGAAAGACGTTTGTTCCAGATATTTCGAAAGCTGACCCTCTAACCTTCGACAGAGTAAGGGCCGGATGATGGATGGCTCTTTCTTTAGGAGTGAGTTCTATAGTCACTGACTTTTATCTGTTTGGGGATTGACCAGTTGAATAATATAAATAAAGACCAGTTGAAAAATAAAATAAATAAGATGAAGTTTTACAGCGGTGTAGCGAGTGTAAACATCTTTGAAAAGTTTAGGGATAATGAAAGCACACCAGCCAATTGAACAAGCGAATTCACTGTTGTTTAATTTTTTTGTATTTTCGAACCAGAGAATTGTGAACATTAGAACTTTTTCAATGATCGAGCAACAGTAGACATTCGAGAGCGAATTTGGCGGATGTAAGGGCAATTCGACTCCAGTAGAAGGTAATGTGGAACATCTACATTAATGTGATTGGAGACAGATTTGATGCCGTGTAGAGGTAGTTGGGATGAGCGGCTAGTCTGTTATTTACTGAGTCAGTGGAACGTATAGGTTTGCTACTAACTAACTAACTTTGACCAACATAATGGACCAGTATTCTTCACAAATGCCCCGAAGTTGTCAACTTTTTTGTCACATTTTTTGATCGGTTAAGAATTTTGTGTCCTAAATGTGCTCATTGTAGTCATTTCTTGGCCTCCTAAATCTTCTGCCGTTCTTGTCTATATTGCTTAATTTATACAATCAGAAACTTAACTCTTTATCCTTACAGCCTCCCTGCTATTTTAGCTCATTATGGAGTAAGGGAAGTCAAAGAGACTAATAACCTTGCCCGGAAAAAAACAAATCATTATGGAAAATTTAACAAGCCTCAGAACTTGCTAAATAAGGCCAAGACCAGTTCCCGGTTGTACTGCCGATGATGATGATGATGATGAAGTCAAAGAGTGTCCACTTTGGAAATAGGTTTGCGAGCGTTCACTATGGATTTTTGGCATTGTAAGACGCCGCCCGACCATAACATTTTGCCCTATGAACTGGATCTTGGGAACTATCATCAGATGGGGTAAGTCGAAGCGGTCGCTGTATGACTATCACCTACTCGATATATTATAAATAGGGGACAAGTGCGCGTCAACGTCTCCAGATCAGAATGATATGCCGCTTCGATGCTGTGCTGACAGCCAACTCGATGGTAAGATGCTAGATTGGCTATTGCTCCTCATCGTGTTGAGGGCAACATCGCGACGAATTGACAGTCGCACAAGCGATCGTCGAATGAAAAGGAAAAGGCCAAAATGATGGTCACCAAGTGATAGCTATAAATCACCGAGATGAACCTAAAACTAGCACGAACTGAGATTAAGCTATTAAAAGCGGATTCAAAAACCGACGATAAGGCTGGAAGACGAAGAATTTGACCATAATGAAGTCGAATCTTCCTTGAACCAGTCGAAGAAGGAGAAGAAAGGATAAAGAAAATAAGAGTGGCATCTACCAGTCAGCTTAAACGATAGTAAAGCTATTTCAGTAGCTATCCGAAACAACTACGTCGAGTTCTCGTCTTTGATGGACTACATCGGATTGTCTTGTGGTACGAAATCATTGGAATGATATCACTAATCTCAGTCTATGTGGCGCACGAGTTCACGATGCTATGAGTTTACCATATAGCGCCTGTAAGTCGAACCCACGAAGAAACTTGTGAAAAGCGAAGCACTAACTCATCAGACCAAGACCCGCGTGTAGAAGATGAATTGCTATTCTCATTTACTTTTTACTGAAGTGGAAATGCTGTTTTATTTGCTATTGTATGCCACAAAACCAAAGCTAAGGTTCATTTCTTCGCTATTATATTGGGGTTTGTTCTTTGATATGGTTTGTGCATCGGGCGGATCTGTTGGAAGGACCATAAGTTCACCGGAAACACAAGTTCACTTCATAAATATGGTACAGGCATGTATCACAACAGTCTTCGTAATGAGGAACAATGCGAGTTTATAATTCTCAATAACTTTATGGAAGCAAATCGAAGAAGAGGAAGAAGGTCAAGAAAGAGCCGTATACCACTCTGGTGGTTTATTTTTCGATTTTCTTTCGGTGCTGTTGTTCACTATTGGTTTGTGTATCATGTGCATCTGCTAGAAATGCAACACATTATCATCATCGGCACTACAACCGCTGAGGCTTGTTAAATTTTCCATATAGATTTGTTTTTTTTTTTTTCGGGCAAGGTCATTAGTCTTGCGCCAGAAATGCAACACAAGTGCACTGCAATTATAGTACAGGCAGTTCATGTATCACAATTGGCATGGAAATGAGGAACAACCAGAGCTTATAATTCTCAATAACTTTATGGAAGCAAAAGCTGAAATATGAGGTAAGTTTGCCTAACGTACATTGTCCTGCAATGAACTGTGAGAAAGCAAAAGTTAAAATCAAAGCCTCAACACATTACACCACTGTCGCGGGTGGAATATGAAGTATTTTTCTCGATTACCATTTAAGCTAAGGAAATGTTGTTTAATTGCTGTGTTCTACGCTATGGTTTACGTGTTCGTGTGGTGTATGTCGTGTCTGTTAGCATTATGTTATATATTGACTCCTCGATAGTATCGTGGTTAGTATACCCACCTATCACACGGGAGACCGGGGTTCGATTCCCTTTCGGGGAGCCTTCGGCGCAAGACTAATAACCTTGCCCGAAAAAAAAAACAAATCATGGAGAATTTAACAAGCCTCAGGACTTGCTAAATAAGGCCAAGACCAGTTCCCGGTTGTAGTGCCGATGATGATTATGTTCTGTATGAAGTGTAGCCCAGCTTCTTAAGGAGGAATTTTCACGCTGTATAGGGAAACGAAGCACATCAGTGTCAAGAGAAGATCGTGAGGCCGATATGTCACGGAGTATATTGGATCTTCGTATGTCCCAACTTGAGAACGGCTGGTGTTTTTTGACGAATGGTAAAGAAAGAATGCTCTGCACCGAGGAGCTTCGGTGTCGGCTTTCAAGGTTGACCTGTGGAGCGCGAACTTGCAAACTTGCGAGATGACATCACACCATTCTTCGTCCGTCCGTCGTGGCACATGGGAGTAATAAGTAATAAAGTAATAAAGAGCCGGTAGAAGTCATTAGCTTGTCGGTATTTCCGATAGCGAAAAACCTTACGTAAAGATAATACCAGTGGACCTACACGAGTCAAAGGAGATTACCCGACTATTAGCTTTGGTAGATGACGGGTCCACCGTCTTATTCGTCAAAAAGATTGATGCGGCAGGCAGGTCGGAAATACTCGTAGTAGAAACTCCCGGTCGACGAGACAGAAAGAGTGGTGATTCATGGCCCAAGTAAAAATCAAAGAAGCCCAGAAGAGACAAAAGGTCGACCATACTAAAAATAATCGACAACTTGAAGCTATACACCTAGCAGGTAAAGAACGAGACAATTGAGAGATGCGAACACCTAGAGACTATTGAAGGCCAGCTAACTTATGACAATGAAGAGTCGCGGCTAGGCATAGTGCACTACAACCGGATGGAATCAAATTTCAGTGGCAGGAGGATTAAGGAAGGACACCGCTTTTGAACCGGTTGCCTCACCCACGAGTTCATTGCAGGTGGGCATTTTATGAATGCGATGCGGAAGATAGTGTTCTAGTAAAGTGTGCTGAAAGAGGACGAAGTCGAAGTTCTCGACCTATCATAAGTATTTAGTCATATTGTCCGAACAATGACGAGGAGATAAAAACACACCGAAGTCGAGAAAAAAAACAAGGGATAGATAATGTTGAGTTTCCAAATGCCGCAGAACAGGACCTCAAATACGATTTTTGACCGAAAGACAAGTATAAAAAGAGCAGGCTGCAAATTCGGGAAGAAAATCAATGAGAAGAAAGTAGAAGAGGAGCACTAGGATGAGAAAAAAAAATGACAATGAGGTTGATGCTACGCAGGAGATTAGTGTTTTGAGATGATAGAGAAGGGGACGCCAACGAACCAATACTTGTTACAATCACTAAATGATAGAACCAAAGACAATGTATCAGATCACTGTCGCGTGTAGAAGATGAATAGTTATTGTCATCTACTCTTTACTGATACGTGTTCATTGCTGTGTTCATTGCTATGGTAAACGGCCCTGATGATGTATTCCTTTCTTTTGGTGTTGTTCTTCGCTATGGTTTGTGTATCGGGTGTATCTGTTGGAAACACCACAAGTTCACCGGAAACACAAGTTCACTGCATAAATATGGTACATGCATGTATCACTAGAGTCATCGTAATGAGGAACAATCCGAGTTCATAACTCTCAATGAAGCAGAAGCTGATATTTCATTGTCTAAAGTCAATATAAGAAGAGAAGAAACTTCAGGAAAGCGAAGGAGAGGAACTGATATATCAGCAAGGGCGAGGGGTACGTTAATCATACCTATCACCCACATGTTCCTTGATTGGAGCTCATGAAAACATCATTAAATGTTCAAATCCAAATCGATCAGGTTTCGTAACGATCCATAGGGAAATTCTCAACACGAAAAACGACTCGTGAAAAGAAATTGCAAAGTATCGCGAATCGTCATCCAAAATTGTAAGATGATCTGTGAGAATAATGAAAAAGCGGACCGAAAAGTTTGCTCTAATCATAATGTAAGTTTTAAGATTCGACTTATTCTTGCTTTTATCAAATAATAGTTTTTTTCCTAAGGAGTAAAGTATAGTCTTTTAACTCGCGTTAAAATCGACGACTGGAGGCGATACGTTTGGAACTGGAAAGGAACAAGGAGAAACGTTAAAAGAAAAGTCTCGGGGATGTAAAGTCTGGGAATGCGACGAAGACCAACGTGCAGAGTGCGTAGGACAACGTCGCACTGCGGGGAAAGTGCTAATGACAAATTGATAATGATACGAAGAAGAGACGAACAACAAATAGGAGAGAACATCATTGACCTGTATAAAGTGATTGCGTATGAGAGCCTAACGCATAGAGAGAACTTGATGGGTATCATCAAAATAAATCAGTCTATTCTATAAAAAAAATTTTGTCCGGGGGACAAAAAACAATATATTCTATAACAGAGCTGGAGCAAGGCATCATTGAGACATTCGTCACTTGTGTCAGCAAACTGTAATTGTAAAACATATTGCGAAAGTATAAAAGCAATTGACTCTGATGTCATATGTGATAATTGAATAAATAACCGTGCGCAGCTAAGCAATCTTACTTGTGAGGACAAACATTTCCCACAAGATTCCCTCTCGATTGTTAGTGTTCACCAACAAAGTGGTTATGAGTTAAAAATATTTCTTAATACGCCTTTACAATGTAAACATTACAAATGTCATAATCGTGCAAATTTTGAACACAAATAGTTTAAATGATTGACTTACCATTTTCAGGTGATGGTGCATTCCGTTTGCAGCTTCAAGTAACGCCCTTGTGCAACGGGGAATGAGGACGATGCCTGGAACCTAAGTGATAGTTGAGCTAGTAGTTCTGGCGCTGGTGATGTTTAAACTTTTGATATAAAAACTGTTGATCGTGTGCTCTGCACAACACAATGTACAGCTTCAACGTCCGCTTTCGATCCTTCGCCGGCCTGACACATTAACAAAACATCATTGAAAATTAATACGGCATTTATACGATTTATTATTTAGTAAACAGATTTAAAAAAACACTCGTGTGGTGATACAGAAAATTAAACTACAAAACCAAAGTGAATCGTGATTTAAGTGATAAAGTTAAATTTTAATTTTTACTATATGATTAATTCTCTTCTTAAAATTAAACTGGACTGGTGTGTGAGAGTGGGTACGTGTGTGTGCAAACTAGATTCAGTGCAATCAAGGGCTTTCGGTGCAGTTTGGTGCCTCACTAACGAATACCAAGGTACGTGTGCTACCAAATGGCACAATTTACGATATACGAATCTAAGTTACGGTATACAACATGCTCTTCAAATAAAAACGAAAACAAACAGAAAAAAGTGGGTAGATAATTATTATAGAAATTATAGTTAAATTATTGACCAAGATATATAAGTATTTGGTTTGGGGAAAACGAATTTGAGGTTTACTTGTTTGCTCGACTTTAAAATGTTATAACTTTGAAACCGTTGGTTGCATCTGGCAACTCTTTTCTTGTTTGACAAGTAACATATCAGCTGATTATTGATTATATTTTTATTGACATTCATGAGTTGTGTTAAAAGTTATTTACTGCACAGCAAAGATGAAAAAAATTCCACCATAGCTTACAATTTCATTACGCTAAGAAGGATGCGATTGAGGACAGCAATCAACAGTCATCCCAGAAAATGGTTCACTCACTTTCTCTCTGGGAATTTAAATATAATTCCCTCACCGAAAAGGTGGTCTTTTTGAATTAAAACGAAATGCTCCTATTTTTAGCGAAATTCTTTTTCCGACCTTTATACAACTACAGGACTAGAAAGTAAAAGCCTAATTCGACATATGGTTTAACACGATCTAGCCTTAGAGGAGTATGAGTGTAACAGGCACGTAAATTGTAATGTAACTTAAGCCCACATGGGTAATTTTTTTATGTTTTGGGTACAAAAAAAAAACGGATATGGCAGCGATAATTAAGGTGACACAACACGCTATTCATAAGATTTGTTTGTTGAGTACAAAGCGATTGGGTAATCGTACAACCATGGCTACATTCTAAAGCCCAAGCAACAAAGCAAAAGATCAACCCTCCAAAAATTTACTTCAATGTAGGCATGACACGAAGGCAAGAAAAAAAGTGTTTCTTTTCAAGTTTATCTCGATTAATTAAATATAATTCTGAAAAAGTTGTCTCTTCATTCTTATGATGTGCATTTATCAAATCAACCTTATAGCAAGATGTCATATCCACAACAGGAAAGGAGGAAATGGATAAAAGTAAGTGATATTCTTTAACGAGACTATTTTTATCATGGGTACTTATTGTCCCCGAATGGTTAAAATAATGAGGTTATCTGGACAAGTCTACTTTGAAGAGAAAGAAGAAAGAAGTTTGGCGAAAAAGATGTTGACTTTTAACAAGTTTACGTCAATCAATTATAAAACGATTCTGAAGAACTATTATCCTTACTAATGGTCGGATACTTATTGTTATATTATAGTGTAATGGTAAAAAAATGAGTCTTTCAAAAGGTACGCTTGAGTGTATGTGTGTGGAGGTGGATCCTTCTACCGAAGTTTATGGTTTATGACAAAATTATTTTGAAGAGAAGAAATAACCAGATGTTGGAAAAAAGGTATTGCTTTACAGAGAGTCCCATAGCTATCAACTGCAATATCTTCATTTCAAATCCGGGTCTTTATTGTTTTACTCTCGTAGGATAGTGTATTAAGGAAGAAAAAGAATTTACAAGGAGATGATTCCGCCAAGGAAGGTTCCTTAGCCCGTCATAAAATTAATAGCTGTCGAAGTACAATACAGTTGTCGATTTAATGACACTATCTATGCTAACTTGCCTTGGTGAAAAACTTATAATGAATGTTATCTCGGAGCGACCGTTTGTCAACCTTATATCGAAGTTAAAAATCGCTTTGAAAAATGGATTTTCCAAGCTTTGCTCTGAAATTTTTTGATCCAGCCCTACAGTATTGTATATACAACAATAGTCAAACCAACAAGCTTGTTTAAGAAAACGCATTATGCTTGAAAATACAATAAGTAAATAAATAAGATAAAAATTGCTTTGAAAAATTGATATTATCAAGCCTCGCACGGGTATTTATTGATCCAACCTCTTTGTTTTATATACAATAGTCAAAACAATAAGACTGTTTAAACAAACGCAGTATGCTTGAAAATACAATAAGTAACTAAATAAGACAAACATTGTTTTGAAAAATTGATATCCTCAAGCATTGCACGGGTATTTATTGATCCAACCTCTCGGTGTTTTATATACAATAGTCAAAAAAAGAGGTCGTTTAAGCAAACGCACTTTGCTTGAAAATACAATAAGTAAATAAATAAGCAAAAATTGCTTTGAAAAATTGATATTGTCAAGCTTTGCACGGGTATCTATTTCTCCAACCCCTCAGTGTTTTATAACCAATACAATAGTCAAAAGATAAGGTTGTTTAAGCAAACCCACTTCGCTTGAAAATAGAATAAGTAAATAAATAAGCAAAAATCGCTTTGAAAAATTGATATTCTCAAGCCTTGCACGGGTATTTATTGATCCAACCTCTCAGTGTTTTATATATAATAGTCAAAAAAGAGGTTGTTTAAGCAAACGCATTTTGCTTGAAAATACAATAAGTAAATAAATAAGCAAAATTTGCTCTGAAAAATTGATATTCTCAAACTTTGGACGGGTATTTATTGATCCACTCCCTTAGTGTTTTTATACAATATTAAAAAAAGAGGTTGTTTAAGCAAACGCACTTTGCTTGAAAATACAATAAGTACATAAATAAGCAAAATTTGCTTCGAAAAATTATTTTTTCCAAACTTTGCACGGGTATTTATTGATCCACTCCCTCAGTGTTTTATATACAATAGTCAAAACAATGCGATTGTTTAAGCAAACGCACTATACTTGTAAATACAATAAGTAAAGTATTTTTAAACATAGGCCAGCTTAAGCTTATGTAATGATCCTGAAAAACGAGGATATTTTTCTTAGGGCGGGCAGGGTCTTCTTATCCAACTCTCGCAGAGCTCTTAAACAACCGACTTAAGGAGATCTGGCAAAGAGTAGGGCAAGTTCACTATTAACTAGTGCACACACATTAGCACAAATAATGAACGTCAGAACGGAGAGTCAGCGCCATGTGATGCTATTTTTGCTCGACCGGGTCCATCAGCCAAGATGCGCAAGGATTTCACCTAACCATTTCACGAAGCCCACATCTCATTGGGGTGGTATTTCACCGGGCGGCTGGGCTTTGAGACTCTTCCTACCACTCAGGGGAGGCTGTTAGGAATGCACCGATCGTAGCACGAGTTATCGGACGGCAAAGACGTAATTTGCATTTTCTAGCAAACCAAAAACTTTGTATGATTTCATTTCTAGCATCCCTCCAACCAAGTACTTAGAGAGCGCATGTAGAGAATCCTCTAGAGACCATCTTTGGATAACCTTCCCTTTTTCCGGATATCCCGAGACTGAGCCTAACATTTCCACAGATGTTGTCATAAGACAGCCACAAGCCAGACCATGGCGAAGGACATACTTTTTCTTCTCACTTACAACTCGGCCTTCTCTCCACTCTGTTTTTTGGAACCATCCCTTCATCTGTGTAGTTGGAAAACGGTTGGACTAATCCCGTAAACACTATAAAACTTTCAGACATCTAAAAACGAGCCGAAAATTCTTTTGGATGCGTGTGATGGTGGTGGTCGTGAGATATTTAGAAGACAGAGACAACGATGAAGGGCGTATTTGTCCGTCTCACACAAGTCGGCATAATTTTTTGTTTTGTCCTTTTTTGTACGAGGGTAGTTGGATAAGTCCGTGACTCCCGTACAGTAACTTTAAATGCAACTGCTCCCGTCAACTGCCATCTACAAATACTACTGTCAAAGTTTGGGCAAGCTGTGTCATTTAGTTTGTGTTTGACAGCCAGTGAAAGCAGACAACCTCGTGAACTTTAACGAAAATGGAAATGAAATGAAATATCAAACTGCCCTCGTAGCTTGTCAGGAACTTAAAAGCCTACAGTATGGCTCCCCGATAGTATAGTGGTTAGTATACCCTCCTGTCACACGGGAGACCGGGGTTCGATTCCCCGTCGGGGAGCCTCCGGCGCAAGACTAATGACCTTGCCCAAAAAAAAAAAAAAACAAATCATTATGGAAAATTTAGCAAGCCTTAGGACTTGCTAAATAAAGCCAAGACCGGTTCCCGGTTGTAGTGCCGATGATGATGATGATGATGATGGTTTGAAAACACGTAAACGTGGGAATTTTTAATTAAGATCTCACCAGCACCTGGATATTGAGAACACCTTCGATATGATATGGATCGAAGGACTTGTCTGCACACTCTTAAGCTCTGGTCTCAATAGAACATATCATGTTTTCATCTACTAATTCGTTCCGAATAAAGGTGAATGTATTAAATGTTGCCAAACCTACGAAAATCAAAACATTATTATACACGAACGCGCGTGCAAATTTGAGGCACCTTTAAATGTCAAAGCACAGCGAGAGTATACATAGTGACCTTCAGCTGTTGTTTTTTCTAGAACAGAAGCCACAGATTATGGACATTCAAGCCAGAATAGAATAGAAGCCAAAGATTATGGACATCCAATTCACCCGCAACAATGATTGCGCGGGAACAGGAGCATTGAATTCGGTAAAGTATGCATTTACATCAAGTCCAACCTCCTATACAGGAAACAATATTGAGTAGCATGCATGCAAACGTTTAAACGTCAAGTTAAGTTTTGCATTAGATCGGAAACTTTGTTGGGACAGAAGCTGATAAGCGATATTACCTTGTATCATGCGGGAACAACAAATCCCGGCAAATTAAAATCCAAAATGTCAGTATCATTTATTGCCTCGCTTTCGCTTAGTGCAAAGGTTTCGAGTTTGTCTTTAGAAATATGAGCACAACAGAAAACTGGCCACTTAAGTCCACAAATGTTGTGCTGGTTGAAGTGCAACTCCCGTGTTATTGCAACATCCCGGCACAGAAAGCCAATGGCACTTTGGAATAGGATGCCAATTGTGTTCCGCGATAGATGAGCGCAAGCGACCTCCTGTATGCCCCTATAGCAACTGCCCTATGTTGTATGCCCCTATAGAGATTGCCCCATGGTATCCCTCCCAGAACGTAGGGTGAATATTAAGCCACTCTCGCACCATAAAGGATATTGACAAGAAATCATTCGAGAGTATTGAAAAGAGAAAAGTTACCAGAAAATAGATAGAAGTTTTCTACTACACTCGGACGTGCGTGTGTGAAGATTTAATTGTTTATTCTGGATTCCACACAAAACCGATCGCACGAACCAATAACCGCAAGCGTGTTTGTTTAAGATACATTCGATGGATTACATCAATGAAATGCGAGATAGAGGCAGGAGGGCGCATGCTACCTTCTCGGCAGATTATGATGATATCAGTGGAATGTGCTTCCCTTGCCGGGATTCAAAACTTGCAGTGTGTCAACTTGCCAGAACTGTGTGATATGATATATATGCACTTCTCTCAGGCACAGTACCAACCTATAACGCTGGGTCAGCGCTCTGAAATGCTTTGCTTAAGTGTTGGAGGCGTTTTTGTACAGTTCCCCAGTTTTCCCGTTCTGTAACAAAAGCAATCTTGGTAAGGAAATGTACGTGGAGTTGAAAGATGATTCGCAAATTGATCTATAGGATTGGTTTATGGAGCGCAAATAAACCGAATCCCTTAAAAAGATATCACGGATCTCCAAGGAATATTCCTTTAGTAGTATCTATAAAACAGACAAAGGTCCGCCGTGATTCTTCGATGTGACAGGGACTGTTAAGCGGCATGCTTATCTCTGAATGCTGCTGAGTAAGCCAGGAACAGAACTTCACACATGTGAACAGTATTCGAGCGCGGGTCTAAATTACGAATTGCAGAGGAAAAAGACTTGTGCCGAAGTAAAACATCTTTTAACCCTGAAAAGTTTCTTTGGGGTGAAGTGGCGATATTCAACACATGTTTAAACTTTCCTTAAATTTCATGACCCGGTCGTTCATTGGAAGCTATGGCAGTGGCAACCCGTTTTTTTTTCTTGCAATCGTTGCAGATTGCATCTTCTTCACGTTGAAGTCAAAGAGACTGCCCTTTCCCCATTGCAGGATGCTGTCCAGATTTCGAAGCCCCCTAGCGACATCTCAGCCGGTGGGTCGTCGACACGTTAGTCGGCCGATTGCTCGAAAATGAAGGAACCAATACAGTATCTTCGACAATACAGTGTTTTCTACCTCTTGATACTAGCAACTCGAAAATGCCAGAACGTTGAGATTCGAAGCGATAAGTTCTGAGGTTTATGAAAATGTGGGAGCCGAATATTGAAGCTGAAGCAAAACGAAGCGATCATGCTGAACGATCATTGACAGATGTGGCGACGGAGGCGTGCAGCTCCACAGTAGGAGCGTGCAGCATGAACAGAAAATGACGGGGAATTTGAGAGCAGAGATTGGATGGTTAAAATAAAAATTCTAGTCAGTTTTTTTATCTTTCACATCTATAGTTCATGTCGAAACTTTGAATGAGTTTGTGGGGAGGAAGTATTGTGCCAGGTATGGACACTCGGTTCACTTCCTCCTCCAACGTAACTTTATAAATCTCCAACAAGAAACACCGCCCGCCGGATGGGGGGACAAAACACTGAGCAACACCGCCAAAGGATTCATCAAGAATCAAGCTCCAAAGCACTGAGCGGACACCACACATGAATAAAACACGGCATTATAGTTATTGGTTTCAAAATCATCATCATCGGCACTATAACCGGGAACCGGTCTTGGCCTTAATTTAGCAAGTCCTGAGGCTTGTTAAATTTTCTATAATTGTTTGTCTTTTCCGGGCAAGGTCATTAGTCTTGCGCCGGAAGTTTTTGGTTTATTTAGTATTAATTGTAGGTTCTTATGCACTAAACTGTTTCTCGATTATGCACTAAGCAAAGTTTCCGCTAACGACCACACGATTCGTTAATTTACACAACCGTTATTAAGGGCGAACTTGACTCGTTAACGATTACTCGCGGTTGAATTTCGCGTCCCCGTGTGCACCGGGGAGCAGGAGTGATATGGCCACGACCACGACCGTGCAGAGATGATTCGCTTATGGGGTGAGTTGGTGGTGTTGTGGTAGATATCCTCCCCACTAAGGATATCGTTTTTACCTACCACCAGAGAAACGTAAAGTCTCTCTTGGTGGAATAGGAAACCAGATCTTGTAATGAAGATCATGGTGGTATGTGTGGGATCGTTCAAATCTGATGTTGTTTACACGTGCTCGAAGGCAATGTAACAACGACGCAGACAGGCGGCAACGACAAAGGAAGAAGCGACCAAATGCTTCGTCCGGTAATAAGGGTTTACGCTGTGTATCGTCGCTATAATAGACGTTGGGAAAAAAAAGATGCTAATGGGATTGGTGGCAGAAACGAATCCCTTGCCTGCATTTGTATATGCAGGGAAATTAGTTTGTAGCGACGTACGAAATTGATGATTGTTTGTCTATTGAACAACGAATCGCTGGTCGGCTTGCTGCAGCTGTAAAAACAAGCCTTCCGTCGTTACATTTCAATTGATAACGATGGGTGCCGAATGTTTTGTATTTATGGTGCATATGCACATTAAGGAACTATTTTTAGGAATTTTATCTAGCGCGTTGAAAGCATTAAATGTCCTTGTAAAAGGAAATGTTTCAGGTATGCTGGGTGGAGATTGCGGTGCAGGTGTGGGAACTTGAAATTTGCCTGGGAAACGAAGGTAGCGAATATGTTTTGGGATTCCTGAAAAGGTAGAAAAGAAATCTTACAGGAAATTATATGTGCAGAGATGCATGAAGGTAAGTTTTCTTTTACAGGGACTTTTTAGATTATATCTTAGATAATCCTAGATGCGTAAAGCATTTAAGGTGCTAATGCGATTGCATTAGCGAAATTATATGATTGGATGGAAGATATGGGGGTTTTTAAGTAAAGCGAACCGTGGGGTTTGGCGGAACCTCCACAAATTTTTCACGTAACTTGATCTTTTAAAACCGCACACATTATTCAAACAATTTTCATTCGATCGACTCAAAAATGTTGCCACATTTTTAGAATCATATTCCACACCGGAATAACCATAAGTCGATTGTTGGATTTTTTAGTAAAAAATTGGTTCTCATTTTTGTGGTAAAAATTGAACTTATTTTTTCAAAAGCTCATCAATCATTCAGAAATAAATATTTGCAAAAGCCTAAATAAAATTACGGTAGCTATGCTCATGTAGATTTAGATAAATTTATTTATTATTAGTTATTTTATTTTATTAACTATGCTCATGTAGATTTAGATAAATTTATTTATTATTAATTATTTAATATATTAATTTTTATTTATTTATTTTTTTTATTTGTTGTTTTTTTTTCAGATTCAAATTTGTGATTCATACACTGCGTGAGGTAGAGCATCTCCATTTCTACGCAACCTACGGGATTGATATCCTTCTTTTTTATAAAAACATTTTCTCCGGGCGACCAATAATTGTACATTCCACTACAGAGTTGGAGCAAGACACCGTTGGGATATTTGTCAGATACTTTGTATTAGTAAAGTGCAAATTACATTATAGAACATATGCCGTAGCCTATAGCGAGAGTACGAAAACAATCTCAACTGAGGGCGTATGTGGGGACCAAATTGAGATGTGTGCGACGTTGCAGTGCAACCTCCATTAACACTTAACCTACAACGGGCGGGTCAAATGACCTGTGCGGTGAACGTACATAAGCTTTATATATTGTTAATTTCCAAATTCAAGATTTGTATGCTTTTTTTAATTTAATAAATAAGGAAGATGGAATTGAAAAATATTTTTTCATACACTAAATTGGACTAAGAGGTATTACATGCTATAAATCTTAAAACAAATAATTTAAAAAACGGGTCATTTGACCCTTAGTGGTAGAAATAGGTATAAATGAAATGTCGGCAGCTTCAGTGTTTATTAAATGGAGTTTAGTTTGGAAAATTTAAAGTTTAAATGAAGATTATTAAATATGAAAGAGGATTGAGGTGGAAAAATGACATCAGACCAAAATGCGAGCCGTAGCTCTCAGGAGGCGAAGCGCTCTAGTTTTTTAATATAAAAATTTCTTTGAACCGCTTAAAATATTCTTGATAACATACTTGTTATCCTACAACCTCGTCTTCTATCAACAAAAACAAAAACCCTCTTTTCTGTAGACTTCTACAGAGGTGTTACCCTTTAGTTTAACTGTCTAGTAAATGCAACAGATTGCAGGATCAGATGTTAACTTCTCTGTCTAGGTTTGGCAGAGGAGATTAAAGAAAGTAACACCTCATAAAGTGTTTAGTAGTTGGGACGTAACTGGTGGTAGATAATTTAAAATTCTATAGTTAAGAACGGATCATATTGTGACATTTTTATTTTATCTTTCTAGCCTAATTTGATGGTTAATCAGCGAAACAATCAAGTTGAAACACTTCTTTTAACTACAGTTTGTTTGTTTGTGATTAATTACAGGAAGAACCACATTGTAGAACGAAATGTTGTTTTTTATGCAAGAGCGGATGAAATTAAAATATTGGTTGCTCATTTTTAGTCAAAGTGTGAAGTGAGCAGCATTCAAATTGTAGCATTGGATCTTAAATGTTTGGTCTAAGTTTATTGTGAATTAGAGAAAATAAAACATATTAGAGAAAGGACCGAAATCGAACAAAATATTTGTAGTTTTGGTCATTTTTATATTCAAGAAAGGATGGAACAAGTTAAGTCTAAATATCAAATAAATTAGAATAGGATTGAAATTATAACATCGCAAGTGAACATTTTTAATTAGGTTCATATTATATATTATTTCATACTATATATTATTATAATGTAGGGAAAGGAAATAAATTACAGAAGTAACGAAAATCTAGCGTTATATTTTAAGTTTTTGCATTCTTTGAAGGACGGACATAATTGTGTTAACTTCAATCAAAGTTTACACTAAATTATAATAAGCTTCAAATAATATATCGGAGATAAGCGTGTTTGTCTGAGTTTATGGTGAAATAAGGAATGAAAATAAATGACAGATGTAACGAAAATATAGCGTTATATTTTAAGTTTTTGCATTCTTTGAAGGATGGACATAATTGTGTTAACTTCAATTAAAGTTTACACTAAATTATAATAGGATCCAAATAATATAATCGGAGATGAGCATGTTTGTCTGAGTTTATGGTGAAATAAGGAATGAAAATAAATGACAGAAGTAACGAAAATCTAGCGTTATATTTTAAGTTTTTGCATTCTTTGAAGGATGGACATAATTGTGTTAACTTCAATCAAAATTTACACTAAATTATAATAGGATCCAAATAATATAATCGGAGATAGGCCTGTTTGTCTGAGTTTATGGAGAAATAATGAATGAAAATAAATGACAGATGTAACGAAAATCTAGCGTTATATTTTAAGTTTTTGCATTCTTTGAAGGATGGACATAATTGTGTTAACTTCAATCAAAGTTTACACTACATCATAATAGAATCCAAATAATATAATCGGAGATGAGCATGTTTGTCTGAGTTTATGGTGAAATAAGGAATGAAAATAAATGATAGATGTAACGAAAATCTAGCGTTATATTTTAAGTTTTTGCATTCTTTGAAGAATGGACATAATTGTGTTAACTTCAATCAAAGTTTACACTAAATTATAATAGAATCCAAATAATATAATCGGAGATGAGCATGTTTGTCTGAGTTTATGGTGAAATAAGGAATGAAAATAAATGATAGAAGTAACGAAAATCTAGCGTTATATTTTAAGTTTTTGCATTCTTTGAAGGATGGATATAGTTGTGTTAACTTCAATTAAAGTTTACACTAAATTATAATAGGATTCAAAAAATATAATCAAAGATATGTGTGTTTGTCTGAGTTTATGGAGAAATAATGAATGAAAATAAATGACAGATGTAACGAAAATCTAGCGATATATTTTAAGTTTTTGTATTCTTTGAATGATGGACACAATTGTGTTAACGTCAATGAAAGTTTACACTAAATTATATTTGGATTCAAATAATAAATTTATAATTGCAGATAAGTGTATTTGTCTGAATTTATGGTGAAATAAGGAATGGAAATAAATTACCGAAGTAACGAAAATCTAGCGTTATATTTTAAGTTTTTGCATTCTTTGAAGGATGGACATAAATGTGTTAACTTCAATCAAAGTTTACACTTCATCATAATAGAATCCAAATAATATAATCGGAGATGAGCATGTTTGTCTGAGTTTATGGTGAAATAAGGAATGAAAATAAATGACAGATGTAACGAAAATCTAGCGTTATATTTTAAGTTTTTGCATTATTTGAAGGATGGACATAATTGTGTTAACTTCAATCAAAGTTTACACTAAATTATAATAGGATCCAAATAATATAATCGGAGATAAGCGTATTTTTCAGAGTTTATGATGAAATAAGGAATGAAAATAAATTAGAGAAAAAACCAAAATCTAGCCTTAAATGTTCAGTTTTTGGTTGTTTTTGCTTTCGCTAAAACATAGACATCATTATATCAACCACATAACACCATATTAAATTAATATATGATTTAAATAACATAATCGAAGTTAAACGTTTTGGTGAAATGGGGGAAGGAAATTAGGTAATAAATGAACCAAAATCTAGCGCTACATTTTTAGTTTGAAGTCATTTTGTTATTCAATAAAAGGTGGACTAAATCATGTTAATTTTTGACTCAAAATATCTAATAAATTAGAACAGGATTCAAATTATACCATTGAATATGCGAGTTCTCGGTTAAGTTCATAGGGATAGAGGGTGTTAGAACATCGACCACCCAACAAAAAAAAAAAAAAAAACTCAGCCCTCCATGTACAAAATAAAATACACGTTACTATAGCCCATGCATGTCATATCATCTTAGCTCCGAATGTTTGTTTTTCACATTTCAAATAAAGAAAGTGAGCGCACCCACTTTGTCAGACTTCTTTGCTATCAATGGTTATTGAAATGACCACATAGCCCATGTCATTTGTAGTGCCGATGACGATGACATAGCCCATGTTTGCACAAGCATTCTTCACTCAATCGTCATGATCGAGTTGGAATAATGGCTTGTTTACAACGACGACCCAATAACCAACATCCTTGTAGGAGCAACATCTGGTTGCTGAGCGTTTCCCCATCACGAAACGAAGATCTAACAAATGCGTATAAACGCTATGTACACACGTAGTATTTTGCATGATGATAAGACTTGCAGAGTAGGCACTGAATTACTTAGTGTTTACTCAGCTACGTTGCCTGAAATATTGGAACGGCAGAGTAGGTGTGGCCTATCAGCGGCTTCACACACGTACAGGGTAGTGGAAGTGGAAACTCCGACGCGTGAGGACGCGTTTCTTGGAGTTAAGGTGTTGTAGTCCTGTTTCCCATCTACCAGTTGTGTTCGGGCTCTTAAGTTTTAAGGGGGTATTCTGGTCTAGCATTTTGAAAAAAATCGACTGTTTTATTTTATTATTATTATTATTGTGGCGCAAGGCTAATAACCTTGCCCGTAAAAATAAATTATTATGTCAATTTTAACAAGCCTCGAGACTTGCTAAATAAGGCCAAGACCGGATCCCAGTTGTAGTGCCGATGATGATGATGATGATTATTATTATTTTCTTTTAATTTATACTTTTAAGAATATGCTGTCCAAAGGAAATTTTAAAATTCGAATAATTGGCGAAGTTACAACTGCTTTAGTGGCGTGGCAACTAGACCGGTCCTGCCGGAACTAATCTCACCATAGTCGGTACATACTCCCCAACTACCTGCGCGCTCGAGATCCCTCCATACAAACTCTTGATCTCGGAAAAATGACTTTGAAATGAATTATAACGGTATTCTGTGACGTATTTTGTTGAGATCTTTTCATGTTTAGTGTTCAGGACCAGGACCAGGAATTGTCGACTAACAAAGTGTAAGTATGACGCAATATTATTT
This sequence comes from Microdon myrmicae, assembly GCA_963931805.1. NCBI lineage: Eukaryota > Metazoa > Arthropoda > Insecta > Diptera > Syrphidae > Microdon > Microdon myrmicae. Next base: position 10,139,082 of record OZ007500.1, on the reverse strand, counting down.
CACTTGAATCTGGTATACCCTGAAATTTTTAAACGCATTTTTCTCGAAACCACATTTTTTAAGTCTATTGACACGATATCTCAAGTTCTAATGAACCGATTGGCTTGAAATCCGGTACACACCTTCTTGATATAACGCTCTAAAGCCCTCACCAAGCTTTAAAAAAAAAGTTCTTATTTTAAAAAAATTAATAATCTTTTTGACGAATAAGACGGTGGACCCGTCATCTACCAAAGCTAATAGTCGGGTAATCTCCTTTGGCCCGTGTAGGTCCACTGGTATTATCTTTATGTAAGGTTTTTCGCTATCGGGAATACCGACAAGGTAATGACTTCTTCTACCGGCTCTTTATTACTTTATTACTTATTACTCCCATGTGCCACGACGGACGGACGAAGAATGGTGTGATGTCATCTCGCAAGTTTGCAAGTTCGCGCTCCACAGGTCAACCTTGAAAGCCGACATCGAAGCTCCTCGGTGCAGAGCATTCTTTCTTTACCATTCGTCAAAAAACACCAGTATACTCCGTGACATATCGGCCTCACGGTCTTCTCTTGACACTGATGTGCTTCGTTTCCCTATACAGCGTGAAAATTCCTCCTTAACAAGCTGGGCTACACTTCATATAGAACATAATCATCATCGGCCTTATTTAGCAAGTCCTAGGGCTTGTTAAATTTTCCATAATGATTTTTTTTTCCGGGCAAGGTCAATAGTCTTGCGCCAGATGTTACAACACCTTCATTGATAATTTATATATATAATATATTAAAATATTTTCAGATAATTATAAGAGTCAACATCATCTCAATCAGGACGCACGCTGTTGTTTCAACCCCCCACATCACCACCCTGGAATTTTGGAAATTTTCGACATTTTGTTTAATTTTTTTGTTTTGTTTTGTTATGTTATAAATAAATATTGGGCAAATATCCGATAATAAACGTATTTTTCGTTTTTTTTAAAAAACAATTCTAAGAAACATTCAAATTTGGCCCCCTACACCAGAATACCGCCTTAATTTAGTGATCCTCTCATTCCACTCGTCAAGGGACCAAGTTGATCCAAGGCGATGAATGGAGGGGACAGGGTGGTTAGAGGTTCAGTGTTCGTAGGCCTAGTTTTAATCAAGGCGGGAATCCCATCATCCGTGAGAGGGAAATTGAGAATTGGTGTATCGGTAGTAAAACAACAAGCAGATTGGATCTGGGCTTGTAATGAGAGGTTGTTTGACGGGGCAGAGACCTTTTCTTGAACTTCAACTGTACGGACTGACATGGATTTCATCTCATCAGGTCGTTTCCCATGGCAATCATTTTGTCGGCATGTGCCGACAGTAGGGTCAATAAGGGTTCCCCTTGGAAGGGGGGGGGGGGGGGGGGGCATTGTAGGGACAGATCAACATTTTTTGATAAGACATTTATGCTTCCTGTTATGTTTTTTGAATGATCTGAGGCCCTGATTTGCGTTCCAAGGCCTGCCCTAAAGTCACAAATCGCATTATTAATACGTGGTTCTACGTCGGCTTTTAATGAGTTGGCGATAGAGGCAATTAGGCTTTCAACCCTTTTGTGAGGGGTTTTTAACGAACTGGCATAGCGTTCAGAAGCGGAGGTCACCTCGTCAGCTGACTTCAAGACTTCATCAAATCTAGGACAGGATAACATTATTTTAACATTTTTCATCAAAACTTCATTTATCGGATATAAACATTTTCACATAATTTTATGGTAAAATAAGGAGAGAAAATAAACCAAAGAAAGGACAAAAATCTAGTGTTATGTTTTTAGTTTTTGGTCGTTTTGGTATTTAATAAAGGAGAGGATAACATTATTTTAACGTTTTTAATCAAAACTTCATTTCATCGGATATAAACATTTTGATATATAATAATTTTATAGTAAAATAAGGAATGAAAGGACAAAAAGCTAGCGCTTTGTTTTTAGTTTTTGGTCGTTTTGGTATTTAATAAAGGAGAGGATAACATTATTTTAACGTTTTTAATCAAAACTTCATTTCATCGGATATAAACATTTTGATATATAATAATTTTATAGTAAAATAAGGAATGAAAGAACAAAAAGCTAGCGCTTTGTTTTTAGTTTTTGGCGGTTTTGGTATTTAATAAAGGAGAGGATAACATTATTTTAACATTTTTAATCAAAGTTTGTACTAAAATAGAATAGACTTCAAACTAATTCCCCGGATATTAACATTTTTGTAACGTTTATGGTAAAATAAGGAAAGAAAATAAATTAAAATAAATTTAATTTAATAAAGAACAAAAATCTAGTGTTATGTTTCTAGTTTTTGGTCGTTTTGGTGTATATATTAAAGGAGAGGATAACATTACTTTAATATTTTTAATCAAAGTCTGTACTAAAATAGAATAGACTTTAAACTAATTCATCGGATATTAACATTTTTGTAACACTTATGGTAAAATAAGGAAAGGAGATAAATTAAAGAAACGACAAAAATCTAGCGTTGTGTTTTTAGTTTTTGGTCGTTTTGGTATTTAATAAAGAGGAAGAATATACTTCAAACTAATTCATCGGATCCCCCGCTTGGTAGAAACCTTGACGTGGTGCGGGGGCTTAAAGTACAATGAATCACTCAGGCTATGCTGATGGAAGCATACGCTTCCAGTAGGGCCACCCATGTGAGACAGGCTAGCGAGGAGTAACACACAAAGATCTACCACCCCTAACCCAGGGTGTTACGCGTCACCGTGCCCATTGGATGGTTTGCAGCCAGGGCTATACCGGCTGTATTATAACGGCGACTCTCTGACACCAGGTCGAATCAGAGCAGTAAGCAGACCTTACCATATCAAAGAGGGGCTCTGATATGGCGGACTTTTTGAAACCCCAGGATGATCGAACGAAATGAATGATCAATATACAAAAAACAATCTCACGAAAAACCCGGTTGGCGTAGGTGTGATGAGCCGACACTACCATAAGGGAACAAATCATCAAGAACACACTGACTCGGCAAAAAGAAGACGTAGGGGAAAACGGAAAAAGCGGGATATACGCGTCGGGACGTGGAATGTTCGAACGTTATATAAACCAGGCGCGATGCAGACGGTCGTAGCAAACGCGAAACAATATAAAATGGACATCGAACGCGCTTCAGGAAGTCCGACTCCCACATCAGGTAATCGAAACCAACGGGCTTACCCTGGCGTGTGGAGGTATCGATACACATAACCTCGGAACTGGCTTCATCATAAGCAAGAAGATTACGCCCCATGTAAAAGATGTACAATTTATTAATGACCGAATGTCGGTGCTAAAAATTTAGCGCGCATGGTACAATTATGTATTTATAAACGTACACGCCCCAACAGAATATACCAACGCAGAATCGTAGGACACGTTTTACGAGACCCTAGAGGAAGTATTTGATGGGATCTCATCATTCGCTGTTAAATTGAAAGGAAGTTATCTTCCAATCAACTATAGATAAAGAAACCCTACACGACGTTTCAAATGATAATGGAATTGGAATTATCACGTTCGCAGCGTCAAAAGATCTGTTAGTGAAAAGCACGATGTTCAAGCACAAGCAAATTCATAAAGCCACATGGATATCACCCGACGGCGTAACGCGTAACCAAATAGACCACTTCCTCATAGACAAAAGACACCACTCGAATATCGTTGACGTAAGATCATATAGAGGAGCAGATTGCGACTCCGATCACCTTCTAGTGATGGGCAAAATTAGAAGTCGGCTTGCAGCAAACCCACATGGACAGTCACGGGAGACGAGTAAAAAGTTCGAGATTGATAAACTAAAAGACCTACGTAAAAGGGCGGAATATCAAGACGAATTAACGAATAGATTTAACATCCTAGAGAATGACAGTAGTGAGGAAGAGGAAGCCAATAGTGTGGACACTAAATGGGCATAGATCAGAGACACAATCAAACAAACAGACCAAAAGATATTAGGATTTAAGAAAACAATTAACTCCAAACCTTGGTTTGACGATGAGTGCAGGGCGAAGACCGAAGAACATAAATGCCTCAGAGTTATCCACTTAGAAAGATATGACGTAGTCAACGCAGAAAGATACGCGACAATTCGGAAAGAGACGAGACTTTTCAAACGCAAAAAACGTGAATGGCAGAAGACTAGTATCGAAAAAATCCTAGAAAATGCCTGAGCAAAGAATATCAGAGGTATGTATGCCGGCATAAATTCAATTAGAAATGGCCACCGAGGGAGAGCCAAAATAATCCGAGACACAAACGGCTGTCTGGTGACAGACACAAACAATGTCGTGACAAGATGGAAGCAGTACTTTGAAAACCTGCTCAATGTGCACACCCATCAACCACAAATAAATGCACCAGACGTACATACAGCCGAGCCTCAGATCCCAGAGCCCTCTTTCAACGAAACGCAATAAATCAATTGAAAAACAACAAGCCTCACGGAGTCGACTGCATACCGGCACATCTTATGAAGCATGGAGGAGGGGCAACCGCTCGAAGGATCCACCAGCTCATCCAAACAATATGGGATAAGGAAGTCACTCCGGAAGAATGGAAAACCTCAATAGTCAACCCCATTTTCAAAAAAGGCGACAAATCTGACTGCGAAAATTACAGAGGAATATCATTGCTCCCAACCACATACAAAATACTCACAAATGTCATACTGGCGAGAGTCACGCCTTACGCAGAAGACATATTGGGAGACTACCAATGCGGATTCCGTAGGAACCGGTGAACGAGCGACCAAATGTTCACAATAAGGCAACTACTGGAAAAGAAGTGGGAATACGGAGAGACGGTTCACCAACTGTTCATTGACTTCAAAAAAGCCTACGACTCAGTCGCAAAGCAAAGACCCTACCATATTTTAGCTGAGCTGGGAATCCCGAAAAAATATGCCGCCGTCATTCAAATCTGCATGAACGAAAATAAAGGGCGAGTTAGAATAGAAAACCACCTCTCAGAACCATTTGAAATACGGGACGGACTAAAACAGGGCGATGGCCTCTCACCTTGTGCTCGAGTATGTCATCAGAAAGGTACAAGACGACAACATGGCCGGATCATCCCTGAACGGGGTCACACAAGTGCTCGCATATGCGGATGACATCGCCGTTTTGGGCGATAATCTAGAAATTGTAAGTAAAAACAGTGAAATCATCATGCAAGCGGCAGAAGAGATGGGCCTAGAAATAAATGAAGACAAAACAAAATATATGATTATGGCGAGAGCAGGTGGACCTCAGGGAACACACATAAACATCAGGGGCAAGATATTTGAAAAAGTTAAAGAATTTAAATATCTGGGAACAATACCGACGGCCAGTAATGAAATGTCGAAGGAAAGTAACAAAGTCTACACTCCGGCAACGGTAGTTGGCACGCAGTCAGTAAACTGCTGAAATCCAAACTGCTATCACAGAATATAAAGCTCCGTGTCTATAGAACCATAATTATGCCGATTGTTCTATACGGATGCGAAACATGGGCTCTCACAAAACGGGAAGAAAACAAATTCCGCGTATTCGAGAATAAAGTCCTAAGGGGTATCTTTGGCGGCAAATATGACGAGGAGGCAGAACAATGGAGGAGACTCTACAACCACGAATTGGAAGAGCTATACCGGAAACCTACAATAGCGAGAGTAATCAAGTCGCGTAGATTAAGATGGGCCGGACACGTGGCGCGAATGAGCAACGATAGGACCGTGCATAGAATTCTTGACGGTAAGCGAACGGGAAAGAGACCGACAGGGCGGCCGTGACGGAGATGGGAGGACAATGTTAGGTTGGACCTCGAGGAGATCGGATCGGATGGTCAAGCGTGGAAGGAGAGTGCACGAGGCAGGAAACAATGGCGAAGTCGAGTCGGTGAGGTCATGGACTTTCGGGTTCCTACAGGCCAATAAATAGTAATAGTAGTAATTCATAGCATATAAACATTTTCGTAACGTTTATGGCAAAATAAGGAAAGAAAATAAATTAAAGAAAGGACAAAAATCTAGCGTTATGCTTTTAGTTTTTGGCCGTTTTGGTATTTAATAAAGGAGTGGATAACATTATCTTCACATTTTTAATCAAAGTTTGTACTAAAATAGAATAGACTGTAAACTAATTTATCAGATATAAACATTTTTGTAACATTTATGGTAAAATAAGGAAAGAAAATAAATGAAAAGGACAAAAAACGACCGCTATGTTTGTAGTGTTTGGTCATTTTGGTATTTAATAAAGGATAGGATAACATTAATTTAAAATTGTTCATCGACATTTCAAACTATTTCATCGGATATAAACATTTTGGTATAATTTTATGGAAAAATAAGGAACGCGACTAAATTAAAGAAAGGACGAAAATCTAGCGCTATGTTTCTAGTTTTTGATCGTTTAGAAGAGGTTCGATAAAATTATTTAAACCTTTTTAATCGAAGCTTGTACTAAATTAAAATAAAATTTAAATTATGTCATCGCATATAAACATTTTGATATAAGCTTGTGGTAAATTAAGGAAAGCAAATAAATTGGAAAAAAGTCAAAAGCCAATCGTCATATTTCCAAATTTTGGCAATTTTGTTGTTTAATTATCAAGGTTTGGAATAAATTAGAATAGGATTCAATACATCTATGGCATAACATTAGATATATAATTTTTTGTAAATTTGGAAAAAGAAATGTCCCAAAAATCAGTTTTTGATAGTTTTGTTATTCAAGAAAGAAAGGACCAAGTTATGTTAAATTTTTAGTCCAGGTTTGAAGTGTATTAGGATAGGATTCAACTAATTGTATTGTATATACATATTAATTAAATTAAGAAAAAGCAGATAAGGTAGAGAAAATATCAAAATTTCATTTGTTTAATAGTTTTGTTATTCAATTAAGAATGGACTAAACAGTATTAAATTATTAGTCAGGGTTTGTAGTAAGTTAGAATAGGATTCAACTTATTCAATTGGATATAAAAATGTTGGTAAATTACGAAAAAGCAAATAAAGTCGAGAAAGGTCCCAAATCTACCACTTGTTTTTAGTATTTAATTGTTTTGTTATTCGAAACGATTTGGAAGTTGGAATCATCATCATCATCGGCACTACAACCGGGATCCGGTCTTGGCCTTAATTTAGCAAGTGCTGAGGCTTGTTAAATTTTCCATAATGATTTGTTTTTTTCCGGGCAAGGTCACTAGTCATTAGTTGGAATTGCTGTCCTAAATCTCTTAAATCAATGTCATCATCATCATCGGCACTACAACCGGGAACCGGTCTTGGCCTTATTTAGCAAGTCCTGAGGCTTGTCAAACTTTCCATAATGATTTATTTTGTCTGGGCAAGGTCATTAGTCTTGCGCCAGGGGCTCCCCGACGGGGGAACGAACCCCGGTCTCCCGGGTGACAGGCGGGTATACTAACCACTATACTATCGAGGAGCCCAATCTCTTAAATACTAGTTGTAAAATATAAATGTACCATATTATCTACCAAATAAAAATTGAATTGAATTGAATTGAATTTGGACTAAGTTCTAAAATTCTAAAATTACTGAGTGTAAATATGTGGCATACGAATATGAGGAAATGAACAAAAATTGTGCTACAAAATTTTCTTCAATCAGTTTAATTTCATAGTAAATTGGTCAAGTAACCAAATAATAGCATTGGATACTGAAGTTTTAGTCTAATTGGTTCTGTAAAGTAACCAAATATTAGCAGTGATTATTAAAACTTTTAACTAGTTGATTCTATTTGTATTTGGATAAGATCTAATTTATAGCATATTTGCATAAGAACCAATTTAGAGCATTTTAATATTAATTATTAATTTTTATATTTCAATATTCCCAATGACAAAATTTGCAGCATACAGTTTCCTCTATTCAGTTAAACTTTCTGGTAAATTAGAAGACAAACCAAACACTCTCAACTGGCATTAGATTTATAATTTAATTACTCCTGTCGAAAACTAGAATTTCACAGAAGAAATAATAGCCGTAAGATACTGAACAAAAGAATGTAATTACTTAGTCTGAATTGTTGGTAGGTAAGAAAATTCAAGAAACTGTAACATACGGTTTTCTCTACTTCATTTAATTCCGAGTAAGTAAGGCAAGCAACCAAAATCTCTTAGTACATATAAAATGTTTAAACTAATTTCTTTAAGGGAATGACAAGCAAGATATTCAACAACATTATTGCCTAATTTCTCATGAAACAGGATACCTTGTCCATTGTTCTGTTTTAAAACTTACGGATACTTAAGTGCGTTTGTGTCGAGTTCCTTTACTAGAATTCAACCAACAGAGATAATTTTAAATGCCACCAGGTACCGACATTCTTTCAATTAAGGATCTCGTGTAATGAATTGATTAAAAAGCTGATTACTGTATTAACAAACTAACATATTAACATTTTGACTGTTTACGGAACAAATTGAAGGGAAATATTGAATACTCGAATGATATTTAAACTGCTAACACTGATTTTTAAATTTGGGGAGGGCTTCAATTTTGGCATTTGATGCCAATTGCTGGTCTGAATATGTTGATAATAATGACAAGTAAAACAAGGGCTCACCGACTGGATCATGGTTAGATGAAACTTGTTAGGCCTACTATGTAAATTCGACGAATAAGTGTCCTAGATGTCATGTGTTAATATTTCCCATATTGAATGCTCGGATGACACTTAAACTGCTAACCCTGATTTTTAAATTTGAGGAGGGCTTCAAATCTGGCATTTGATACCAATTGTTGGTCTGAATTTGTACGTTTACAGTCCCTGTTGATAATGAAGACCAGTAAAACAGGGCCCCACCCACTAAATGATGGTCAGATGAAAGTTATTCGACCTACTTTGTAAATTCGACGTATAAGTGTCCTAGATGGAGGCCTAGTTGTCAGGTGTTTGTCGTAATTTATTCACTGATAGTCCTTCTCTTTAATGAAACCAATTAAAGCAATCGCTCACCTTCTTCAGAAGATCATTGAACAGACTATCTTGGTAGTCCTATTTTGTGAATTCGAACAACGACTCAATGGTACCATTAGATACCAATTATTAATCTGAATTTGCTCGTTAATAGTCCTTGTTCTAAATAGAAATAATTTCTCATTTTACAAATCGAATAATTACCTGAAATTTTGATTTGTTGGATATACTTAATGAATTTGAACAAGCACTCACCTACTACCTAATTAAATCCAGATATAGAAAGGGAATTTTTGATGAGATAAGAGGACTAGCCCGACCGGTTTATGAAATTAAGGAAAATAGAAATACCTCAACTGTTTTCTTATTTTAAGTATGGAAATGGTAATTTCATATGAGGACTAATATTGTAAAGTAAATGACAGAGAAAAAATGTAACAGGGAAAGAATTAGGACCTTGAATAGGTTCTCGCTGATTTCATTTGCTATCTTTTTAAATTTGAACAAGAGCTCACCTCAGATAAAATTCAGACTCAGTAAAATTCAGACATAAATGGAGAATTATTGATAAGATAAGAGGACTAGCCCGACCGGCCTGAGAACTTGAGGAATATAGAAATACCTCAACCGTTTTCTAGTTATTTTTTTCCGGGCATAGAAATGGCAATTTCTTATAGAGATTAATATTGTAAAGTACCCAAAAATGACAGAGAAAATATATAACAGAAAAAATATTAGAATCTTAAATAAGTTTTCGCTGACATGAATAAATTTTCGTTGGCTTCAATTCACACCATATTTTTGAATACTTTCGAATGTTTTAAAAAACTTATTCAAGGTCCTAATACGTGTAAATACAAGAAGAAGAAAAAATGAAAAGATATAAAATAAATACGTTTATTAGTCTTATTCATAAAGTTAATCAAAAACAAAACAAAAAGTGAAGGAATTAAACTGTTAGACAAAGGAACAAAAGTAAAATATCAAATGGTGTCGTTAGAAGGAATGTGCAACAGTTCTTGCTGATGAAAAAGTTTCAAATTGCTCGATGCTGGTGCTGGTGATGCTGGCAGTGCAATCTAACTAGCGTTTACGACAAAACAAAGGGATTTTCATTACTTATGCGGATTTTGTCGACGTGCAGAAGGGCCCATCTGACCCCCGTGCCGGACCTGCAGTACCATTTTACGGTGAATTTTGTTGAAACGGCGCGTTGTCTGAATTAACTATATAAACAAAATAAAAAAATATATATATGTGGAAATATTGTGGAAATAATTGGAAAAACAACATAAAAACACATCTTGCTTTAAATTGCTTGCTTTCGAAAACGGTTTTTGAAGCTTTTTGAAAAATGGAAATTCTGTTTGATGTCCTTTTGAATTTTATATGTTAACCTAACAGACACTGTCAATTATTTCTGTGAATTATTTTAAATTATTTGGATGCAGATTCAAGAGGTCTATCGTTTATTCTTCCTTCTTTAAATACTCTCCAACATGTAGTATTCATTTTATGAGAAACTAACTCAATAACGGACAGTATTTGATTCTTAAAAACTCCTCAACTGTGTGTCTTAACATCAAATGTTCAACTCGATTTTTGAATGTTAAAATCTTCATAACAATTCTGAAATAAATTATGCCTGAAATCACGGACGGTATTTTAAATTGTATAATTCAAATAGAGCTCGATAAATTTTAAAACTTATTTCAAAATTGTTGTAAGTATTCTTATCAAAATACAGTTGATCGGCTTTATGAAGAAACTCTAAGGACACTCGATAGAAAAATAACTTGAACTACTTTTTTTTTTTGTGAATATTTAAAAAAAATTGTAATATTATTTTGAACAAATAATAGAAATAATAAATTTTTTTCCAACTTCACTGGGTGCAGCACTTCACAACAATTATTTAATAATTTCAATTAGTGTACAGTTCGCTTTTAATTTGCAATAACTGTTAATTTTATATGTTAAACTCCACTAGTCAAAACACTATAAACTTGGCGTAGATTTGATTTGAAATAAAGCTCCAGTTGTGAACCTCTCGCAGCCGTTCTCACTGAAAGACTGAATGAAATTGAACTGGAGCGTAGTATTTATAAGATTTCCCAGCGATAGAGTGTGGCATTTGTCTAAACACCATGGCAGTAGCTTCTAGTTGCAGGAGCCACTTGGAGTATTGGAGTAACAGCAACAACAAAACGTGAGTGAGTGTTGTGCGAAAAGAAAAGTTTCATTATCAAAGCGGAACGAACGAAGAAAAGCTCAACAGCATCAGCACATCCAATAGCCCAACAGGCCCACATCTACCATGTTCACAGGCCCACAAACCTACCAGCTGCTGCCCCTGGATCCCCGATGTCCTCAAACCAAATCACACCATCACCACCAACTGCCGCCACCATTGCAAAGCAAAGGATATACTTGCCCTATGAAATTTATTTTGTGAACATTTAGATTGCGGCATATCCTGGAACGGGAGACATCAAGAGGTGTATCAAAGAAGGACAAATCTACAAGAGTGGAATGTTCGTATCTGTTTGGACATAACATAATTTATAGGCACGACTCTAACTGATAGTTCTCAATCTGCCGAATGGGAATAGGGTGAAAATACAGAAAAAACGGGAAAGAAATCTACCTAAAAATCTACCAAAAAGAATACCACATGTTCTACCAAAAGTTGACCAAAAGGAAATGCCTGACAAATTACTATCGCATTTTGATATGAATTGACTTGACTCAGTGTCGATTCCAATTCAGGAATCTCAATGGATTTCACACTAACTACATGAACGGCTAGTCTGTTCAGGGGAGGATACACGCATAGTAATCTATTGGCAGCGTCTCTTTCTGGTGTGCCCATTCATAAGGACCTGTCATAGTACGTAAAACCACTTAATGCAATCGAAGGCAACATGTGTAATTCAACCCCGAAATGTTCAGTACTTTGCGTTTCCATTAAAGGATCAAGTTTAGGTTGATATAGAGAAAACGAGAGCACATTAATGGATGGCGGCCGACTAAAGGGGTGATATTACGTGAAATTCTTTCTTCGAATACACTTTTGTTATCTTTTTTTGGCGGAATTTTGGGGCTTTTGTTTCTCCAAGTCCCTCCGAACAACTGGTGTCATTTGTTATGAATAAATACGACTAATTTTTTTGCATTCTTTTGAATACAACTCGTCCCTTCGTTTTGCTTCAATTCTCGTACCTTCTTGATACAGTCTTATTGAATTTCAATGCCGCCTTGTTGCTCCTTTTTATTGGGTATTGTTCTTCGTCATTTCCCAGAGATCTTTCCTTGTCCTTTAACTTTATTTAAATACGCGTTGGTCGGTTTGATTGATTTAGTAGAATTGTCGCTTCAATACTATACGTAACCATAATAACAAATGGACAGGAAGATGTTATATATATATATATATATATATATATATATATATATATATATATATATATATATATATATATATATATTATTTATTTATTGAATTCATTGAGTTGTATAAGAAAAAAAGGATAAAGAAAGTTATAACGACAAATGGGCGAAAAAGGTACGAACAGATAAGGAACGATGACTTGTAGCAAGCGGGTGACAGGATGCAATAGCATCGGTAATTAAATAACCAAAGTATATGTAATGTCCTGGGTAGTGTACCATAACATCTAGGCTAGGTTGGGAAAAAGAATTTGGCGTTGTATTATTTGCTTGAATTGTCATACATTTGAAACGCTTGTCTGCATTTGATGGCTTGTTCTTAGAAATGTAAACAATACTTAAATATGCGGTTTTGCTTATTAATTGAGTCTAATCCTTGTTGTCGGTGTCTACTCAGCGTCGGACAAAGTGTTATTAGATAAGCTTAAAGTAACCATAGAAATGCACTGTTCCCTGTGAGTTTCTTATGTTCTGCTTTTTTTTTGTTAGATTGACGGGTGGCGCGGTAAAATATCTCAAAAGACGGAATGTATTTAAATTTATTTAAACAACGACGGTGATAATTGCTACAGAGAAAGATCGGCAAGAAACGTGGGATGTATTTTAATTTTTGTGGGGGACTAAATTCCTAATTTTAAGACTTAATAGTGACCTAGAGTTATTTTAAAAACAGCCCTAAAACAAAGATATAATACTTGTAGCTTATAGACTGACTATAAAAAGTATCAAAATGAGACATCGTATAATGAAGCCAACATAAACAGGGTGGATAACTTCATGGGCAAAATAACCAGAAGGCATGTGGCGAGAGCAATCGTTTCGTCCAATGACGTTATTTTCGAGGTTTATTACCAAAGTACTTTCTATTATGCGAGGGTGCGTTGCCACCCTTTGTTCCACCAGAGGCGTTCTTCGAAATTGATAGGAATGGTTTTATACAGCATGGTGGCCAACCCCTCGTCTGCGGGTGCAAGTGCGCTTATAAGCGATATTTAACAATATACATATATGAAGCCATTATATATTGTCACGCCCTTGCTTTCAAAAGGGTAGCATGTAGGTCCAGAGTGCGATTGTTCATATTCGCATTACGACCGCAGATAAGCCCATAATGCTTCAAGTATTTGGAGTTTGGTAATATGGCAAGGCTGGCGCAAGGCTAATAACCTTGCCCGGAAAAACAAATTATTATGGAAAATTTAACAAGCATCGGGACTTGCTAAATAAGGCCAAGACCGGGTACCGGTTGTAGTGCCGATGATGATGATGAATATGGCAAGGCAGTGCAAAATGAGAACGACCGATCGGGAACTTGCCAGAGGTGCGGTGAGAAAGGGCAACTAACAAAAACATGTACAAGGCCGCCAAAATCCAAAACATGCCCAAATTTCACCAAAGAATGTCTTGCTGATTCGCCCTGGACACAACCGGCGAATTCGCAATTGAATGCTACCCGTGGCACCACCCTAACCAATCTCAACAGTCATCTGACATATGTAAATTAAATTTTGTTGGTTGTCAAACCACAACCATTTTTGATTCCCTCTTCGTAAACTCTTTGGATCGCAATAATATTAATCACAAAAAATCACAGCTATCGTGTTAAATAAATTAAAGATTGTGACTCAAGTTTGAGTCTTTAAGTGTGCAATAGTTTGCGTTTGATTTATTTTGTACCATTGCGGGTGGTTTCGAGTTGCATAGAAGTGATAACAAGGAACGTGCAAATACAACTCACCGCACCGCACACAGGTCGCGCCGCACGCAAGAAGGATCCAGACAGTAAGAATCAACCGCTGTCCAGTTCGCAGCCCCAGCATCCAGACCTGTGGAACGGCTACCACCGCCCACTTCGCGGTGCAGCCCCGGATCCAGACGTAAGCATCAACCGCCGTAAGGTTCACAGGTAAGAAAGCCTTTTTCAATTACAACTACATTACCGCCGCCAAGTTCGTGGCGCAAAAAGAAGCTGCCCCCAGCAGTTACTTACCACCACACCGCGACCAGTTCGCGGTGCAATCGGTTCCAGTTTGCGGATCCAATCCATTGCTGCCAGCTCGCAGCATATAGAAGGTCGAGGGACATTAACGTCCAGACGCGAAGACCCCCCGGTATCAAGTTTGTGATAACACTTAGCTCAAACACCAGAACGCAGAGCAATGTCAGCGAAGTCAAACATTACAACTTCATTGGCGGAAAATCTCATGGTAGCCCAGCTAGCCTCAAAGAAGTGGATGCCCTGCGCTTTTCTCAACCTCGAGCAGAGAGGGCCACCAACAGTATTCATGGTGGACATACGCCAGCACAAACTTCAGATCGAATGGGAGGACATTAGAAAGCGACACAATGAGATAGAACGCCTGGCCACTCCAGAGATGACCAGCGGCCACCGCTACTTCGTGGACCGATTCATATATCAAGCCGAAACGATCTATCTGGACGAGGTCACAAAGTTTATTGAGGCAAGGAACGCCCTCAACGTCGACCGTCCGACCGTAACCAAGCCTGCGACGGACACCGTTAGTCAACCAAAACGGCGTTGGCCGCCACTGATGTTACAACCACCTTGGTGGCCAGGAACTCCATCAACAATAGGCATGCATATGCCACATGGCCATACATCCAGATTGCCATCACGGATGATGCAACCGGAAAAAACCTCCCCTACGGAAAACAAAGGTGTGACGACAGACACCGAAAAACCAGCCAAGGCAGGTGCTGCCGAACGCAAGACAGCCAAGGGAGGAAAGCTCGAGAAGAAAACTGCTCCAAACCTGGCAACTAACGCCGCCAAGCACATCAAAAAGGTTCCAGAGGCAGTGAAAGAAGTGAAAACTGTAGCAGCACCCACCGCTGACACTACAATACAAAGGAATGCTGCGT
Source organism: Microdon myrmicae (assembly GCA_963931805.1). Lineage (NCBI taxonomy): Eukaryota > Metazoa > Arthropoda > Insecta > Diptera > Syrphidae > Microdon > Microdon myrmicae. Next base: position 10,123,819 of record OZ007500.1, on the reverse strand, counting down.
TCAGCACGAAGGCACCAGCAACTGCCAGTGCACCAGCACCAGCCACGAAAGATGACACGAAATCCGATGCACCACAAGAAGGACAGAAGCCTGCTGCAGAGAAACGCGCCGATCAAGGCAATAAAAGATTACCGAGGCTGCTCGAGGCCCAGTTTGCGCTCGACCCAGTCTCCCCAACTACTGTGGACCACGCCGACCAACTCGACATTAGCGAGTTGCCCTCAGTGCAGTTACCAGAAGTCAACACCAAACAAGCGACTAAGGAACCGCACACACTTCCAGTGAGTAACACCAGCAGGGCCATCACTTGGACGTTCGTCGTGGGTTGCGAACTTACAACACCGACCCAGAGGAACTGGTCCACCTTGAACATAATTCAACGACCACTAACAGCGTATACAAAACGCTTCAAGAGCAAGCAGTAGCTATGGCAAATACAGGATCCGTGCCAGATCTAATGTCAGTGCATTTCACGAAGACGCAATCAACTGTCCCAGCAGCAGTAACCAACAATGTCCACAGTGACCGTGAAAAACCACAGAGTCCGGTTAATAGCCCGTATCATCAGCAACATCCATTTCAACAGCAACACTTACACCAGCAGCAGTAGAAACATTCACAAGGAAATGGCCTAGGATCAGTCACCAACCTCTCGGTGATGTCGATCGATCCAGCCACTTGTAATTCGCTGCACAACTCGGATGGAAATCTTCCATCAATCGGTGGTCTCTCAGCAACTACCAGTCAAAAAGGCAACCTAACAGAGACACCGGGTGGCCAACCTCCGGCCAATGACAATCATCAACGACGACCTCTACCATATGTAGACTCCCCAATGGGGATAGGAGATCGCAATGCCCCGCTTGGTGGGCGGCGTTCCCTATCATTCCAGAAGCAACCAGCATGCCTACCAGTAAGCAAGAAGAGACGGTACTTTTCTTAGCCCAGTGGGCACTGGGTCCGCGCCTGTCATTCCGCCAGGACCCGCGGACGGTGCCATGGAAGAAGCCACATCAAACTCAACGTTGCGGCCTCACATGCCAAAGGCCACATCCCGTCGGTAAGTCTCGATTCAGTACTTTCGACCACCAGCAATTACGGGGTCATTGATCGTGGGTTGCGAATTTACAACTCTAACCCAGATCAAATGTTCAGTTCTGCGGCCAAAGGTACCGAAAATCGACGACGGAACTCTTGTCGTCACCAATCTTTCGACCATCACCAATTCAGGGCGGACGGCTCTCTCCAGACATCCGCATCACTAGAAGTCCACGGCCCTGGGCCTCCGCCCCCTGGAACAGACGGATTCGCCAATGCTTGGCGAATGCATCCGCAAGCAGTCACCACCAAGTCAGCGGAAAAGGAGCCACACCACTTCCAAGTCAGTGAGAATCAGCAGACCGCCGATCGAAGCGCCGCCTGTCCAGAGACGGAACCGCATTCTATTCCAGAGAGTGAGCATCAACAGGCCGCTGACCAAAGTGCCACCTGCCCAGAGATCAACCCGACCATTGTTCTGATGCACGGACCCCCACCGGAGCCCCCACGAAGACAATCGCCATGCATGGCCTGTGAGGCGCACCACTACATCTACGTTTGTGTTCATCGGAAGTGTGTCGCACGAAAAAAGAAACTGTGCCTCAACTGCTTGGGTCGGCACTTCATACGCGACTGCCTCCCCAACAAGGTGTGCCGACGATGCAATCGAAGACATTTTACCTTGCTGCATGTGCCAACCGCAGCACCCATCAAAGCATCCTGGGTAAAATTAACCAATCCTGTCAGCAGCCACCACATGACCGGTCATCGGCGGTTGCGAATTTACAACTCCAACCCAGAGAAGCTGGACGACCATACGACTGCTGACAGATCCCCGCAGAGGACAAATAGAACACATTGTCGACGTCTACCCCGGAGACCAGATTCAAGGCACCATACAGCTACCACCATAGACCAAGGAGCATACAATCCCCCGTATCCAGGGACCGACCGAGTCCCAACCGCCGAATTCAACTGAACGCTGCGGCCTCAACCGCAAACGACCGCATCTTTTCGGCCACTAACTTCGAAGAGGTACCAATGGACGCAGCACTCGTCACCACCACTTGTCTCGAGGTAGTGAGACCAATCCCCAGCCATTACGTGGTTACCATTCCCGTCTGGAGGAGGAAAATATTTTGGGCTGATACCAGTCACTAGGTATTCTTTGCTATTTTCACTCATTAACTTTATCAGTATTTCAGGACCATCACAACACGCCAGGAGACACCATCGTGTTCCTGACGCCAGCACCCAGCCCACAACAAAACAAGAACCCGTTGTTAGTGGAAGGTGTGTTCAACGCTTGTTTGAATATACAGAATGCAACAAGCACGTCGCTGGTAGTCCCAGGTGCCCAACGTACACAAAGGCGGTACAGGATCTTATGAAAACCAAGCTCAAAAAAAAAACCAAACATAAGCGGGGCAGAACAAGACATTCTAGCTCAGATGGCACTAGAATGGAGGGCCGACATTTTACTGGTCAGCGAGTCGAATAGAGGTCTATCCAATGAACACCGATGGAGATAAGGCGCCACACGCAAATCAGCAATCAGGCTTACTGGAAAGTCGCCCTTTGAAGAAACTGACATCGAAGAACATACAGGATTTGTATGGGCAAAAATACAAGGAGTAAGCTGCTATGGCGCTCCGAGCCTAAGCATCAATGAAATCCAAGACCTAATGAGCAATATTATTCGAGCTCTAAATGGAAAACACCCAGTAGTCGTAGCTGGGAATTTCAACACATGGGCCTCCGAGTGGGGTAACAAGCAAACGAATACAAGGGGAAACATAAAGTAAGTAAAGTAAGTAATGTAATTTATTTCTTATACGAGGGTGGCCTGAAAAGTTTTCGACCTCAACGTGAAGATAGCGGCACTCATCAATAAAAGCTGAAGTAGTTGAAAAAAAGGATTCATTTTGTGGGCAGAAGGTCTTCCGGAACCGAGCAGAGGTCATAAAAGCCTATGATGATTTCATTGCCTCAAAAAGTCAACACTTCTACGAAAAAGGAATATTTGACATTGTATCACGTTGGAAGAATGCCATAGATGCCAACGGATCATATCTTGATTAAACGAAAATTTACGGAAAAACGATATTGGCTTTAAAATGTTTACTATAAAATCGGAAGTATGCCCGCCTGTCACGCGGGAGACCGGGGTTCGATTCCCCGTCGGGGAGCCTCTGGCACAAGACTAATGACCTTGCCCGGAAAAAACAAATCATTATGGAAAAATTTGACAAGCCTCAGGACTTGCTAAATAAGGCCAAGACCAGTTCCCGGTTGTAGTGCCGATGATGATGATGATATAATCGGAAATTTCATGTGGCACAACCCAATATTATAAATATAAATGTCTTGAGTTTATACTGTTTCACAGGCGAAATTTGGGTTTCTCCAGAAAATTATTTACCATTCCTGGTAAAAAACAAAAATTAAGCCATTAAAGGGTGTTCCCTAATTTGGTGCCGTTTGACAATATCTTGTCACGAAACTAGTCGTAAAAGTTTATTCCTCATTCCAAGAAAACTGAAAATTTAATTTTTCACAGCACTGTATATATAAAGAGGGTGATCTGAAAGGTTTCCGTGAAGCTGACTCAAGCGACTGTCAAATAAAAGCTACCCGCCCAATATGGCTAAAATTTCGGTGAGTAACTGTCAAAAGATGCACAGCTACATTCACTAGCTTTTATTGACGAGTGCTGCTATCTTCACGTTGAGGTCGGAAACTTTTTAGACCGCCCATATATAATCATATACATTAAATTTTACCACCAGATGACAAAAATTAGCGGATTATAATAATATATAAGAAAAACTAGAAGACATTCAGTGGTACAACTAAAGAAAAAGACTATGCTTTTCAGTATTCGAAAGCTCGGAACTAGCAGATTTGAAGCAGTTTTGGTCAGCATTGGGCCGACGGTGTTTTGTTTGGGGCTTCCGGCGTTTGTCGACTTCGTTGCGTGCACCTCCGTGGCCCTTTAGTATTCTTGTTCCTACCTCTTGCCACTCATAATTGACGGTCCAGGTCTGTAGGCTTTGGCGTTAACGTATAGTCGTGGCCACTTGGTGTGTGTTGGTTGGGAATTCCGTGTTTTTTCCACTTCACCCTATATCCGCACCCTTCCCACGTGTCTTCGCAGCAACATCGAATGCTATAGACTCTGTAATGATGTTGCTGGTTTTTTGAGGGCATAGGATTGGTGTGGTACCAGATTTGTCTTTTTCTGGGACGTCCTCTTTTTTTTCATTTTTTTTAAGACTTCTCTCGGGAGAGGCGAACCTCAAAAAACGATTGCTGTTCTTTTTGAACTGTTGGAGGTTGTAACGCTCCGGGAACACTCGCGTGGGAACGGAGTTCCACAGCTTCCCCGCTCTGTAATGGAACGAGTTCTGATGCAGGGCTGTTCGCGTCGTTGGGAGATGAACCGCAAACTGGTGCGATCCGTCGGATTGTCTTGGGGAGCGCATATAAGCCCAATTGAGTGGAACAATACCACGAATCTCCGAAGAACAGTACCCGTGATAATGGCCCGGCCATTCATCATCAGCTGTGGAACCGATGATCCACCTTTCTTTGTGAATGTTGTATATTGTATCTTCGCTGCATTGAAGTCGCCGAGATTGGCCCTTCCCCACTGCAGGACCCTATCTAGGTCCTGATTCAGAGAGTCAATCTGTCTACATCTTAGCTGATACGACGCAGATGCACCAATCGGCCGAACACTCGAAAATGAGGAAACAACCATACTATCATCCGTAAAACTGAACACTTTGTTATCCGTTGTCTCCAACAAATCATTTATGTGAAGCAAGAACAAGGTTGGAGCCAAAATAGAACCCTAGGGTACCCCCGAATTAACAGATATACAGATCCGAACACTCGCCGTCCACAACAATCCGGATGGATCAATTCTCGAGGAAGCTCCTCGTCCAGTCGCAAAACTGTTGCGAAAGTTCATATGAACGAAGTTTGCCCAGCAATGCCCCGTGCCAGACGCGGTCAAAAGCCTTAGAGATATCCAATGCGACCGCCCTTGACTCACCATGCCGTTCAATCGCTGATCTCCATATATCGGTTATAAGTGTCAACAGGTCTCCCGTGGACCGCCTGCCACGGAATCCGTATTGACGATCATTCAGAAGTCCTTTGAACTCCAAATACCTAACTAACTCTGTATTGATGACTTTTTCCTTCACCTTAGATTAAATAGACAGGAATGCTATCGGACGGTAATTTTGTGGGAGATACGTTTTTCCCGTCTTTGGGATTGGCTGAACTCGAGCGATTTTCCAACAGGCAGGAAAGCTCCTTCGTGCATAAGATAAGTGGAAGTCTGCCAAGAACCGGCGGTAGTTCTGGAGCACAGTTCTGATAGACTATTGCTGGTATTCCGACCGGGCCGGTTGCCTTCCTACAATCCAGTTCACGACGAATACGTTGAATAGTGCGCGGACAAAATCTCACATCCCGCATCGAAGACCGTACCGGCGAGATCACAGGTGGCTGCAAAAGGCCGGGATCGAGGTTTGAATTCGCGGAAAATAAATTCGCGAACACATTAGCTTTATCCTTTGAATTCGTGTCTAACGTCCCGCTGTCTGTCACCAACGGAGGAAAAGAGGAGGATGTGAAGTTACCGCTGACAGCTTTTGCCATTGACCAGAAGGAGCGCGAACCAGTTGGGCACCGAAGGAGCTTATTGATCACCCTGTCGTTGTGAGCCTTCTTCGCGGTATCAATCGCCTGGTTGCACGCGTTTCTGATTCTAACAAAATTCGTTCTGTTGACATCTGTGGATTGGAGCGCCATTGCTTAAAAGCTTTATTTTTTGCCGCTGTAACTTCGCTTGATGGAGTGTGGAATATACATCTCCATCCCTAGAAGAATAATCTCTGATACCGACTCCGCGCAAGCGGTAACATCGGAGTTTCCGAAGCACAACTCGGTCCATGGAAAGGATGCGAAGAAATCTCGCAAATCGTCCCATTTAGCAGCCCCATACTTCCATACATGGCGAAGCTGCCTAGGCCGGTTATTCACTTGATATGCAAGTGCTTGCGCGACAGATACCAAGCAGTGATCTGAGTTTCCCAATGGCGCAGAAACCTCTACGGTATAAATACTCGGTTCGGATATCAAAAACAGATCCAGGGTGTTCGCATAATCGCCTCGGGCGTCCGGCACTCGCGTTGGCTCCCCCACGAGTTGAGTCAAGTTGTGGCTAACAGCAATTATCTCCGCCAGCCTCCCAGTCTCGTCGGTTCTGTTAGAATGTAACAACCAGCCGGAATTGTGCACATTAAAATCGCCGAGGACAACAATTTCAGAAGCTGGGTTGTTGATCTGTATCCAGTCGGCGGTATGTGAAAGATGTCGAAAAATGGGGAGCGGTAAAGACAGCAAAGAAATTTAACGGAATTCCTCAGCACGACCCTCAACCATATGATGTCCATATTATTGGGTTCCAACGCCTCCATCCTCTGGAAATCAGACCGCGCGAAGACGCAGACTCCACCCTTAAAATGGAATCTCGAATGTAAGTCGTATCCTGAGTAAGTAATAAAGATATGTCGAATCAGTTGACGAATCGACCTGGGTCTCAGTTAGGGCAAGGATATCCGGTTTCGTTGTTTGTAAATACTGGTGGACGGCGTTTACATTCGTATTGGTGAAACCGATGCCCCTGACGTTACAAAATGCCGTCACCAGTCGAGCGTGGGCAGAGCCTCGAGAGCGAGCTCGGTTATGCGATAACGAACCTCTCAAAGTTCCATTATTTATCATGATATCTGCATGATGTTCCCCTGACATAGTCCCCCCCGGAGATCCGAATGGGAGACTAGTTTACCTCCGGAATTCTTTATATCAGAAGGTACCATCATGACTTATCTCCATGTCAGTCCGGGCCATCAGCCACACATCCGAAACACCGTCGAACATTTCTCTCGGCATTATCGCGGAATGTACAGCGTGACGGGGTGGTATCTCACCTTGGGACCTGCTACCACCTAACCAAACTTTTCTCGAACCGGTCCATCAGCCAAACTCCGAAAGATGGGGAGATGAAAGATGACAGGGAAAGACGGCCAGGGATTTCTCCCGACCATTTCACGGAGCCTAAAGCTTGATGGGGTGGTATTTCACCGGGCGCACAGGGCGTTGGGACCCCGACCACCACTCGGCCTTTAGTCGCATCTTACGACAAGCCGACCTAGCTGTGAGTATATTCTAACGCCCTACTCACAGGGCTTAATTCACTACCGAAAATTGTACCAATAGGAAACGCGCGCTTAAAAGAAATTTTGAGGTACCTGGGTTTTTGTAGCCATGCTGAAACTCGTCACCGCCGTCCTGTTGATAACTGGGCTCCAGGTCCTGTTGGTGGGAACCCGCCCTGTGATTAGAGGCGTCACAGTCTGGGGGTGCTGAGTATAACCTCCCAGTGCATACTGATGTTGACCTGTTAAGGTCTGGGTAGCGTCGTACGACCTACCAAGCATATCGAAACATAACGCGTTGTAAACAATGCCTTTGAACAATTTTGCAATATGTGAAAGTTGGGCTATGGGGCGGTAGTTGCAGTTAACCTTTAGGTCCCTTTTTATGTATGGGGGTGACAGAAGAGGATTTCCAAATACTTGGAAAGACACCTTGTGTAAGGGATAGATTGAAGATCTTTGGGAGCGGGAACATATTTTTAAAAGGACAGCAGGGAGTCCATCAGAGCAAGGGCATAACTGGTTTTTAAGTAAGTTTAATTTTTCTTCAACCAGGTGATGCTAAATAAGTTGACAGATGAAGGGGCCAAGGGAGAATTCGGGCAGGTCTTTGAAGTAAGGCGGGTTAGGCTCGAAAGAGTTGTTCGTGAAGGATTATGTAAGGAAACAAGCGAACAGATAGGCAATAGTTTGGGAGTCGGTTGAAATAATCGTGTCATAGGAAAGTGAGTGGGGATAGGCGTCAGATTTACGTTTATAATTATTAAAGTGGAAAAAGGATTTGGGGTCACTGATCAAGTTGTTTTGTGTTTTTGTGAGATAATTGTAATAGACGGAGTTGTAAAACTCGGTGAATACATAAAACGAACCGAGATAGTTGAAGTAGCCCAGGGAGGAACGCGTTCGTAGGAAAATGTTTTACAAATTATTCCTCTTGTTCCGAAGAGTATGGAGTTTGCGGTTGTACCATGGAGGCGACGAAACCGCTATCCTATGACAAGAATAAGGGACATATAGGGAAATGTCATTGTAGATTTCCTTGTAGAGAGTGGCAGTAGTTTCTTCTATCTCTGGATGATCACAGCGAAATGCGATTTTGGTAAGATGCTCATTTAAAAGGGGAAAATTAGCTTTGCGGAAGTTGTAGGAGTGTCCAAGGTTGCACCCCTATATGTGGTTAGATCCTACCAGTTATGGTGCTCCTCCGGATACGCATACAAGAGTTGTGGACACTTAGCTACGACTGGGATGACCAAATAGATGAGGAAATACAGCAGAAGATTAGCAAAATATTTGAAACCTTACCTCTACTTAGTGGCGTTACAACCCAGAGTACACCAATTCAGCTCATTGGATTTTGGGATACCTCGGAAGATGGCTACACAGCAGTGATGTATAGTCAAGTTAAAAATGGGGAAGCTTACATAACCCGGTTACTATAAGCAAGGGGTCGAGTCACACCACTTAAAACAAGAGAAAACAAAGAAAGTAAATTATGCACGATCCCCAAGATGGGGGTAGAAGGAATTGTGCTCCTAACCGAGCTTCTCAACCAACTCAGAAGTAAGCTCCACTATCCTAATATCACGGTGATCGTATACACGATAGTAAGGTAATCCTAAGCTGAGTGTGTAGTAACAACAAGATCGATAACAAATTTGTTACTAAAAGAGTTACCAACATTCGAAAAGTCAACAGTCCGGCGCCCGCTCAACGGGTCTCACGTCCATACATCTGGCTAGCTGTCGGCTTTGGTTTGAGGGTCCAACTTGGTTAATGCATGACCAACCTCCGTTCACTCCTCTTAAGGATACTGAAACGACTATGACGCATGTCTCTCGAAATATCCTTGATGAAGAAAACTTTATTGAGACGTTTTCCTGCTTTAACCGTCTACCACGAGTAACGGCTTATTGTCTTCGGTGGGGCAGAAAGAAACACACATGTGAGACCGGCCCAACCACCGCTGAAGAAATATCCAATGCTAAGGCAAAAATCATCCAGTTTCAATAGCACATATTTTTTGGTAACGAAATAGCCCACTTTGAGAAGTCAGAAAACTTTCCGGAGAGGAAGCTGGTTGAGAACTTTAACTCCAATGTTTGGTGCGGATGATAACATCCTTCGTGTGGGGGAGGGATTTCTTTTGCCAACCTCCCGGAAAGTCATAAGTATCCAATATTGTTAACGAAATGTCACTTGGTTGATTTAATGGCACGCCAAGCACACCTGGATCACCACCATTACCGAAATTCTTTAACGAAGCACTTACTAAGGGAAGAATTCTGGATTCCTGCTGTAAAACCACGAGTCAAGAAATGTATCCGGAGTTGCCCCATTTGCACGCGATGGAAGGCCCAAACTGTCCAACCGATTATGGGAGATCTACCCTCGGAACGAATCACCGCAGCACCAGCATTTAGCTAAATCAGTTTCTTCATTAAAGGCAGTGTAACAAGGTAAGATAAAATCATAAACGTTGGGTGGCAGCCTTATTCTGTTTAGTTACCAAAGCTGTTGACTTAGAAATTTTCTGAGATCTAAGTGCGGAAATGTTCCTGGCAGCCTTCACACGCTACGCGAACAGACGGTGCTGGCTATCCCTGGTCCTCTCGGATAATGGTGCCAATTTGATTAGGGCTAAAAGAGGATCAACCGAGAATGGAGCAAGGTCACCAATAACTGCAAGGACAGACTAGCGATCCAAGAGATTGTTTGGAAGTGCAATCCACCCTACAACCCTAACTTCGGCGGACTATGGGAGGCCGCCGTTAAGTCTATGAAACATCTAATGAAAAAAAATGTCTAATATAACTAACCTAACCTATAAAGAATTCAACTTCTTATTATGTCGCATCGAAAGTGTCTTGAATAACTCGAATAACATCGAGATTCATCAGAAGCAGAAGATGCACCCACCCTACACCATACCATTTTATCACGCAACGGAGCTTCAAGAACTCTGTAATCGATACATATCCATCAACTGCCGTCCCAATCAAAAAACACTGGTTACAAGTGCAACAAAGTCAGCAACAATTCTGGGCACATTCCCAACAGGACTACCTCCGCCAAGTGCAAAAGAGAAGAAAAAGGAAATTCAGAGCTCAAACGCTCAATAATTGGTGATATGGTATTATTAGAAGAACTAAGTGTTACTCCTGCCGATTGGGAAATGGGTCTAATTATTAAATGCTATCCTGACAGTAAGGGAGACGTTCGGAGAGCCGATGTGAAGACAACCAAACGAGAGATCGTGCATCTCGCAATAAATCGTTTGGTCCCTCTTTTCCCAGAAGATACCCAGGACGAGCCTTCCGTGCGCCGAAGCAGTCGGCAATATACTCGCACCACCTCACTGTTAACTCGAGTACTTTTATGTTGGCTGTCCCTCACTACCTCAGTACCTAAGGCCTTAGAAATCCAAACACTCACTCCAGGTATTCATATTCACCGATTGGGAAACGCTTTCATCAAATACTCCGACTTGGATTTCTCGGTAGAAACCTCTTTGATTTTCACCACCGATATGATTACCATCGACAATCGTGTGAATGAATTCTACGATTATTGCCAACAATATCAGAACAGCAGCTACCCAAAGTTATATCAACACTGCTGTTCCCTAGAAGAAACTGTTAGACGCGAGACTGTGACAGTTAAGGAAGGAATCACTGCAAGCTATCTCAGTGAACGGACCAAACGTTCCACTGGGACCATAGTTCTAAAAGAAATTGTCAAATATATTCCACAAATACTTATGACTACCGGCATAGCGTATCAAGCAGTAGAAAATTACCAACTAGAGGATCAAATCGTCCAATTGTCCAATCAATGACCTACAATCTAAGGCTGTTGACGTGTAACTTCATGCCTTGCTTGAACAGCAGCAGCAACTTCGGGTTCAAGAGCAAATGAACAATTACTCAGCCAGCATTCAAATCCTTATCAGCGCTATTCAGGTAAATAATTAGAGCATCATCACCATCTGGCTCGTTGAAGATACAGATCTATGTCAGTAAATTACAGAGAACTTCTGCAGGCTGTAAGAACGCGAAAGTTCATGACCTCGTGGCGGTTCCTTTGAACGCCACTACTTACCTTCCTACCAATTATTCAATAAACTGCTTCCTAGAGCACCAAAAACCTGGAAAGCATTTACTCACCTTTCCATATGTTGAGGCACCATCGGTATAGCTGAAGGAAGGGATGGCTTACCTGCTGGGGAGGACGTCTCACTGCTTTCTTTGGACGTGTCTGGGCAGGAGGGCCGTTTACCGCTTGAGTGGGCGGCGTAGGGAATGTGTCCTCGTAGCTCCCTCCGGTGGGCGTGGGGGCTTTTTTGACGAGACACTCTGCTGTTGCGGGTTCCTTGTTGTAGAGGGTGGTCCTTGTATTGTTCCCTCTGGTCCTCTTGTCCCTTATATGTTTTTGTTTATTTGTACTGCGTCGAGTAGAGGTTTACCGCTACACCAATCCAATGAAAAGACTGTCTCTCTTTACTTTGTATTACTTTTAGCTTTATTTGTTATTTCTTTTAGATTGAACGGTTGGATGTAAAGTGTTAAGTCTGAAAACGGGTCGGTCGTTCGACCAGCGCCCTGCCCTTTGGAACTCGACTGATCGCGGAATTGACATTGGTCGCCCTTTTATCCTATTTTGAGTTGAGAGTTGTCAACTATTTTACTGTAAAAATTCCAAAAGGCACACACAAGATTTCGTGTGCTTCAGTTGAAATAAGGTTCTTGGAAATGATTAAAGGTTTAGTTGGATGGGTTTTTGGAAGGGAAAACATGAAATGCGTTTTGAATTAAGCATTTCATGATGTCGGGGTTTTGGGAGTCATTGCACGACAAATGGATTTTGGTTTAAATTTATCGTGCATATGATTCAATTTGGATTGGGGGATGAATTAATTTGAAATTGAATCAATGTGCCACAAATTAACTTTTGGTTTAATTTATCGCTCATATGATTCAATATGGAATTTGGATTTGGGTGGGATTATTTAGGCATATTTAGGGATTTGGATGGGAGTGGCGATTTAGGATCGCTACACATAGTTGTACAAACTATCACCTGAAATACTTTAAAAGTATAATTTTCGCTGATGCAAAATCCATCAGCAAGAAATAAGTATTTTCTACAAGGGCATGGTCGCATGAAATGCACCATGTTCCTTAAAAGCAATTTGGTTGCACCACCAAGCAACCAACATGACCAGAACCATTTCATTGCACATGTCTCCGAATGAATTCCGCCGCACACGTGCAAGAGATATTTCTTCTTTTCCTTTTTCCTACAAGCACATCGGTCGGTAAACCGATCGACAAGCATTAGCATCCTATAAGCATTTCCCCTAGGGGCATGCCTGCATACAACGCAGCATGTTCCTAAAATCCAATTCGGTTACGACATTACGTAACCGACATAAATCCTCGAACTTATCCATGCATACAAGAAAAAAGTATTTTCCCCACACACCTCCAGGGCAAGTCATATCAGCAGACGCCAGCGATATGTGCACAATCAGTGTAAATGCTGTACTGATCGGGTAAACACCCCAGGTATCGTCTTCATGATACTTGCCCAGATGCAAACATTTCCTTTTATGGAATTTGAATATCCATGATTCGCATGCTCAACGACATACAGCATGAGCGTGCGAAGCAATCATATCTGTGTGCGTGCACATCACCAACCATGAAAGATCATCCCCCATTGGTAACCGAAACGATGGATGAAATTTGGTATTCTGTCGTTTCGGAGGGAAACTTCAGTCTTCCACGTACAACAGCAAATGGATACGAGTCGCGATTGATAGCCAACAGTGGGAGGATGTCTAAAGCCCATTCCTGGTTCTACTTTCGATTGAATTATTTAGTAACCAGCCTTACTTTCAATATAAATTATTGAGTTACCTAGTGTGTGCCCTAACTAATTCAAATACTTATGGACTAAGTGTATAATTCTAATTCTAATCTAATCTTGTGATTGTTAAGCGTACATAACAAGTAACATTCAAATACTTATGGACTAAGTTTATAATCCTAATTCTAATCCAATCTTGTGACTGTTAGGTGTACATAACAAGTAACATTCAAATACTTATCGACAAAGTTTATAATTCTAATTTTAATCTAATTCATGTAATTGCTAAGGATACATAACCAGTAACATTAAAATATTTACGAACTAAGTTTTAATTTAAATTACCGAATTACTAAGTGTGAACAAAAGTTAAATAAAGGAGTTAATGACCAAGAACTAAGGACGTGGGTTTCATTCGGGCTACGCCCTAACGCGGAGTCAGAAAAATAAACCCCCAAAACCTCACCAACTCGACTCCGCCATAGTTCCCTGTCCTGTGCACTCTTCTTCCAAGCTTGACCATCCGATCCGAACTCCTCAAGGCTAAACCTAACATTCTCCTCCCATCCCCGTCGCGGCCGTCCTGCCGGTCTCGTTCTCGTTGGTCTACCGTCAAGAATTCTACGCACGGTCCTATCGTTGATCATTCGCGCCACATGTTCGACCCATCTTAATCTTCGCGACTTGATTGCTCTCACAATTGTAAGTTTGACTTGATTACTCTCACTAATGTAGGTTTGCAAAAATATGGTTATCGTAACATTAATAAATAATATAATTATAATTAATTAATAAACATTAATAAATAAATTAATCATAATTTTCTCCAAAAATGCCTTTATCAGTGTTCCAAACATCGAGGCTCCTGCTATCCTTCTATACCGTGGAGACTTCATGCTACAAATTGTGACAACGCAACTTCCTCAGTAGTGAAAACAAAACTTCCTTCGACGCAACCCAAGCCATCGATCTAGGCCACGGAATCTACGACAATGTTAAGCAAACACAACTAAGTAACTGCTAGCAAGAAGTATTGAGGAGCCCCACTTCCCTTCGCTTTTGAACATATGCACCACAATACCAGTCAACACGGAATTTGATAAGGTATATCGATTGCGGAGTGATCTTGCAGTCATATATAGAACAAGCGCTAGCAAAGTTACTATCGAATGCAACGCCACACAGACACCACTTCTTGCAAAAGTTAGTCTGGTGAGGTTTTCAGGTTGCAGAATCTCCAGCACCCAGTTCGATGTTACATCTCCCATTGAAGATGTCAAGAAAATCGAGACTGAGATAAAAAATTTGTCAACTGAAGACTATGTGCACCCTCCCAAAATCGATATAAGCTAAGAGCCCAAAGAGGATCCTCGTCTTGCCATATTCAACTCAAGACTCTCAACGACTAGAACTTCAGGGAACATCAGTACTGGTACTTAGGAGATATTTGTACCACCCTGTGTATTACTCGAGTTTCAATCATCTGCGCCTGTAAACCCCACAGAGGACAAATGTCAGACCTTCCTACCGTCTGATACCTGGAAGTTGGGTACACATGATTCACCGTGATACGACACCCCACATAAACACGGACGGAGTTAAGATTTATAATTCATTCAATAATTCAACATAAGCACCTTTTCCGCCGGGAGTTTGTTCATGAGGATTACACGATATTCTGTACAATAAGCATCGTCAATAATTATTTAACTGACCTCAATAGATATCATTGATTTGCTTATTTGGACAATTTATTTATTTTTACCATTCTGTTCTGTGTTTTATTTTTCCATTCTATTTAAACCCAATATTGTTCTCACACAGGAAAATCGTAGTCTCATACAGCCTAAAATAAAATCGACCGTCTTCGTTCCCCCTTTTCTAAAGAATTCTCTTCCGATCACTTACACAACCCAAATAATTTTGTTACAAGAACACTTTCATAAACTTCATATTACTTTCCCTAACCTGTTGATGATTATCCACCCCTACGAGTATAACAACCTAATCAGGATTTGATAGAGCCTGCTCAGGACTAATATCCTCTTGGTATTTATCTGCGTTGTTGTAGTACACCCACAGCTCTTCAAAACATTACGGAACACTTGTTTACAATGAAGAGGCTTGAATGATCAATTACACTAATATGGAAAGCTCCAATACTCAAGGAGGCGATGGGGCAAAAGAAAAACAAACCTGGTATGCTAAAGCGACGCTCGACGGGATACGAAAGCACAGTCAAGTTGATGCATGTATAAAGAGAACCAAACACGGAAGGAGAGGAATCAGTTACAAACAGGTGTTGAGCCTCAAGGCAAATAAGGAATAGGACGAGGGTGTAACTACCACCCACAAACACGGATTATAAGTATCCGAAAATCACCCAAACCACAAAGCTTGCGGAACCATAGACCGACGAGGAAAACTGACAAAGATGCTGTTGAATAATTCATTTGGAATTCATCTAGGATTCATTTAGAATTCAATTTATGTAAGCATTGCTCCACAGATTGTCAATTTCTGGCTATAAAAGGGTTTCCGTATTGCCGCAGGCCAGTGGCGTTTCTTATCGTGACTTCTTTTTTAATTTTGAAATAGATGCACGTCAACAGCAGTATTACCCATTGATATTTGCATCCTTAAGTCTACTTTATGCCTTTTGTAGTAAAGCAACCGGAAAAATGTCTACAGTGCTGTGAAAAATTATGAACTCAAAGGTAAATTTTCACTTTTCTGGAACGAGTAATAAACTTTTATGACTAGTTTTGTGACAAAATACTGTCAGCCGACACGAACTCAGAGAAAGCACTTTAATGACTTAATTGCTTTTTCACCAGGAATGGTAATTAATTGTCTGGAAAACCCCAAGTTTCGCCTGTGAAACAGTATAAACTCAGACCTTCTTTTAGATCTCAGGCTTAGTTTATGCGTTACAATAAAAACAGTGCAGCCATTCTGGAGTGATAATAAACAGATTTTTGTTTTACGCAGTGAATTGTTTTAAAGTTCTAAATATGCCCTGTGGCAAACAATAAACGGACATTGAATAAAAAAGAATAGTCGATTTACAAAATAGTGGAACGACGCAAGGACAAATCTCCAATGAAATAAATCGCTCTCAAGTTGGCGTGAAGAGTTTTCTACAGGCCAGTATTGAAAGTTACGGAAGATATAAGCGATCAGGGAGACCAACCAAATTTTTGCCGACGGTAAAACGAGCCGTTCTACGCGAAATGTCCAAAACAGGAGCTTTTCCGTCCCAAATGGTTCCACGTTTTAATTTAGACTGCGATTCTAGTCTCATTAGAAAATTGGAAATTTCTTTTATTACACTTCTCTCGGGAGAGGCGAACCTATAGCGCCGAGTGGGCACCTCGAGATGCCACCAAATAACTGTTGCAGTTCTTTTGGAACAGTTGCAGGTTGTAACGCCCCAGGAACAGTCGCCTTGTTACAGTATACTTGCACAACAAAATTATTGTATAAAGCGGCCCCATTCGCCTGCCCGTACGAACCCCCCTCACCCCCCCCCCCCGCAACGTACAGCGGCCAGCGTCACGCGGTAAAAAAAAGCCAGTGGTATCTTCGCACGGAGTTGTCGCATTACGGAGAGCTGATCATACAACTTCTTTAGGCGCTGCTCCAACTCCAGGAACGATATGCTTCACCGCCTTACCTCGTGGGCAACTGTGGTAAAGTGTTGTGCCTAGACACGGGCACCTGTTTAACTAACTCCCTCCTTATTGAATGACGAAAATTAACATCTGACGAGCTCGCGAAAGATATAACCGAATTTCTCACAAGGGGTGTATTGACACGCGAACTGAACACGCAACTCATCAAACTCTCGCGACTCCAACAACGCAACGACCCCGTTCAGTCTGCTCGGGTGGTAGAACTTGACATCTGACTTGACATAAAATCTGACTGGATTACATTCGCAGCCACCAGACCGTCATGGCAGCGAATAGCTCCAAAAAAAGGGAGGAGCGACACGATCAACCAGAGGCAGCCAATCGTGATTGGGTATAGTGATATGGGGTGGATTTTCCATGTATGGGTATCCGCTACTGAAGGTCAGCAGCGAACGAACATAAGAGGATGCGGGCGTTGTTGTTGCAACCCATCGCAATGATCATTAGAGGGAAAAAATAGTTCTCTGCAATCTTGTGTCAACAGAAACGCTATTTCCATGATCGAACGATGGGATATGCATTGTTTGAGTTCGCCAACATTGCATGGGGTCGGCAGCTGTGTACACAATTGATTTGTGTAACGCTTGTCGGCGGCAGACCTTTCTGGTGTGAAAAACACACCGAAGATCCGCTTGCCCTAGGAGAGGCCATAAATCAACATTTAGTTGATGGACATGTTGTTTTCTAGGTCCGCGGACGGTTGGCGGCCGTTAATAGAAAATTTCGATGTAGTTAAACAATCCGGAAGATATGGATGCAACGTTTGGTTCTGCAAACGAATATAGGATGCAACCGTTGCCAGTTGTTTAAAATAAACACTTGACGGCCAGATACAATTTGATGCATGGGTGCATGTTGTTTTAGGGTATATTAATCCCGGTGGTGGTACCGTCAGGCGAAAGTATCCGCTTGGGTGTTTACTTTGTGTAAACGAAAGCAGCTTCGATAGCCAGCGTGAGAAACGTGGCTACTCGCCGCTTAAGTAAATATTCCTGGTCATAACCGATGCTGGCGATCGTTCCCAGATACGGCAACGGATCACAAAATCGGTCATGCGGATAACCAAACGAATATGCGCGCCTGAAAGGCCAATGTTTAATTTGATCATCTCCTTCTTTGGAAAGATAGATCATAGAACATGCCGTTGAAAATCAGTTGATGCTGGATTGATGTCATGTGAAGATGATAATCTTGTCATGAATTATGTTTCCAGGTATGACCGCTCGAAGAGGGCTTGGAACAGCCCTTAAAAAGGTAAGCTGCCTATGGGGTATTTATGTCGGTTATCCGTGGGGATAACCAAATTTATTCCAGCAAATTGGTTGGCAGTAAATGCCATAGCAAGATTGTGTAAACTTGCCGAAATTCAACTTTAAGGAAAGTTGTATTTGCTGGTAATGGTGGGGATCGAGCGATGCGTGGCTCTTCGGGCCCTGAGAAGCCCCACACAACCACCTAGAGAAGTTTCCTTCCTCCTCTTTCGCCAAGCAACTGAGAGTCCTTTTGCAGCTATCTAAGAACATCTGGAGTTCACTAGTAGCGTTTGGACCCTTTTGCCCCGACAACACCGCGATCGTCTTTAAGACGAAATAGAAAATTCTGTTCACACCTAATATTGTCCGTGAAGGAACTGGCGGATGCGTAGACTGTCAGGTGTGCCCGGCGTGGTAGGAAAAGAGTTCTGGTTTCTTAGCGTACGCTGCGGCAGTCAAGAAGGTTGGGCTTTGGGCGAAGGAGAGCTTGGTTTGTTTCCCTTCAGGTGCTTCCTTGTTTTCATGAAGGTGTAACGAGAGGAAAACTGAGTAGACTTAAGGGACTGAATAACAAAGAAAAAGCCAAAATCCATACAGAAATGAGGGACTTCGTCAGTCCCTTGACCAACCGGGAGAGAACAGACAACCCAAAACGAAAAAGAAGGACTTCGTCAGTCCTCTCTTCGTCATTATGGCTTGTTAAATATTCCAAAATAATTTGTTTTTTCGGGTAAGATTATTAGCCTTGAGCCAGACGAGAGATCATCCCAAAAATAAAAATTAAGGATCTCGTCAGTCCTTTGGGCCAGCGAGAGGAAAAAGAACACCCCTCGAAAAGAAAAGCGAGCACGAACAGACTTAAACTCTGGGGAACCTCGTCGGTTCCCAGTCTGAATAAAGAAAAGGGAAAGAAAAGAAAAAAACAAAATCTAATAAATGGGGGCAGCGCCAGTGCAAATAAAAAGAAACGCCCCCAGCAAAAAAAAAAAAGAAAAAGGAAACGAACAAAAAAAAAAGCAGCCTTCGTAGTGGACTTCGTCAGTCCTCAAACCGTATGAAAAAGACGTGAATGGGGGAGCTCGTCGGTTCCCAAACCGCAAGGAAGAGAGCAAAGGGGAAGCAACACCCCGAACAACGAGAAAGAAAAGTTATAAACCCAACACAACCTGTAGCAGCAAAAACAACTCGACGTATAAACAATAATACCAAAGAGAAGACGGAAAAGAAAATGGAAGGAAAGATTTTGGGTGAAAATTCAGAATAAAAAACAATATAAATAACAATTAAAAAAAATAAATAATATCAAAAAACAAAAAATGGAAAGGTAAAAAAAAGGTTAAATAAAAATATTCGCCGGTGAGTAGGGCGTTAGAATATACTCACAGCTAGGCCGGCTTGTCGAAAGAGGCGACTAAAGGCCGAGTGGTATGAAAAAAGTCTTTTTGGCAAATGTGTCGCCACATTAAACGACGATTTGTTTTCCCATAACCATATCATATACAATATATAGTATGTTTGCAGGTATCCCCAGACTGGTTAACTTATGAAAAAAACCTTCTAACCAAACGGTGTCGAAGGCCTTTTCAAAGTCAACCAAAGATGCCCCGATGCATTGTCGTTTTGCTTTATTCAATTGTATCTCGAAGACTAGTCTTGTGAGTAGGGTGTTAGAATATACTCACAGCTAGGCCGGCTTGTCGTAAGTAAGTGGCGTTGGGATCCCAACGTCCTATCGCCCCGTAAAATACCACCCCACCAACCTATAGGCTCCGTGAAATTGTCATCTTTCATCTCCCCATATTTCGGAGTTTGGCTGATGGACCGGTAAGAGAAAAGATTGGTAAGGTGGTAAGTCGGTCCCAAGGTGAGACACCACCCCGTCACGCTGTACATTCCGCGATATCGCCGGAAGACATTTTCGACTATGTTTCGGATGCATGGCTGATGGCCTGGACTGACATGGAGACAAGTCGTGATGGTGCCTTCTGAGATAAAGAATTCCGGAGGTAAACTCGTTTCCCAGTCGGATCTTCCGGGGGAATTATTTCAGGGGTCATCATGCAAATATTTTGATAAATAAGCGAACTTTAAGAAATTCGTCCTCGCACAATCGGGCTCGTTCTCGAAGCTCTATCGACGTTCGACTGATAACGGCATTTTGCAACATTAGGGGCATCAGTTTCAGCAATATGAATGTTGATGCCGTCGACCAATATTTGCAAACAGCGAAACCTGATACATTTGCCCTAACTGAGACCCAGGTCGATTCGTCAACTGATTCGAAATATTTTCGTTGCTCAGGATACGACTTACATTCGAGATCCCGTTTTAAGGGTGGAGTCTGCGTCTTTTTGCTGTCCGATCTGGCTTGCCCGAGGATGGAGGCGTTGGAACCCAATAACATTGACATCATATGGTTGAAGGTCGTGCAGAGGAATTCCCTTAAATTTCTTTGTTGTCTTTACCGTTCCTCGAATGACGATCGACTGGCAACATTTTTCGAATATATTTCACATACCGTCGACTGGATACAGATCAACCACCCAACTTCTGAAATTGTCGTCCTCGGAGATTTTAATGTGCACAAATCCGGCTGGTTGGTACATTCTAACAGAACCGACGAGGCTGGGAGGCTGGCGGAGAAGTTCGCTGTTAGCCGCAATTTGAGTCAACTCGTAGAGAAACCTACGCGAGTGTCGGATACCCGAGGTGATTATGCGAACACTCTGGATCTGCTTTTAGGGTCCGAGCCGAGCATTTATACCGTCGAAGTTGTTGCGCCACTAGGAAACTCAGATCACTGCTTGGTATCGGTCGTGAACCAGTTGCATTTCAAGCGAATAGCCGATCTAAGCAGCTTCACCATGTATGGAGGTATGGGGCTGCAAACTGGGACGATTTGCGAGATTTCTTCGTCGGAGGTGTGCTTTGGAGAGTCCGATGTCGGTCACGGAGATTATTCTTCTCGGGATGGGGATTTACTTTCCGCAATCCATTACACGAAATTCATCTGATAAACCTTCGTTTGGTAAAAAATGCGTGCAGGTTACAGCGGCAAAAAATTGATCTTTTAACCAATGGCGCTCTAATCCCACCGAGGTGAGCCGAACGAATTTTTATAGAATCAGAAACGCTTGCAACCAGGCGATTTATACCGCGCAGAAGGCTTCAAGGAAAGAGTAACTAATAAACTCCTGTGTGCCCAACTGGTTAGCGTGCCTTCTGGTCAATGGGAAGGGCTGTCAGCACTAACTTCGCTTCCTCTTCTCTTCCCCCGTTAGTGACGGACAGCGAGACACTTGTCACAAACTCAAAAGATAAAGCTAATGTATTCGCGAATTTATTTTCAGCGAATTCAAACCTCGATGCCGGTCTTTTGGAGCCACCCGTGATCGCGCCAGTACGGTCTTCGATGCGGGATGTGAGGTTCCACCTGCATACTATTCAACGCATTCTACGTGGACTGGACTGTGGGAAGGCATTCGGCCCGACAGAATACCGGCAATTGTCTTTAAGAACTGTGCTCCAGAACTATCCCCGGTTCTTGGCGCGAATCTTTCTCTTATCTTATGAACGAAGGACCTTTCCCGCCTGCTGGAAAATTGCTCGAGTTCAGCCTATCCCAAAGAGGGAAAAAAGTGTCTCGCACAAAATTACCGGCCGATAGCATTACTATCTATGTTATCTAAGGTGATGGAGGAGGTCATCAACGCCGAGTTAATTAAGTATTTGGAGGGCAACGGACTTCTGAATGATCGTCAATACGGATTCCGTGGCGGGCGATCCACGGGAGACCTTTTGACCCTTATAACCGATATATGGACATCTGCGATTGAGCGGCATGGTGAGTCAAGAGCGGTCGCGTTGGATATCTCCAAGGCACGCGGCATTGCTGAGCAAACTTCGTTCATATGGACTTTCCCAGCAGCTCTGCGAATGGACGAAGAGCTCTCTCGAAAATCGATCGATCCGGGTTGTTGTAGACGGCGAGTCTTCGGATCTGTATCCTGTTAATTCCGTGTGTCTTGTTTTTGCTTCACCCAACCTTGTTTTTGCTTCACACAAATGATTTATAGAAGTCGACGGATAGCAGAGTGTTTTGCGGATGATAGTACGCTTGTTTCCTCTCTTTCGAGTGATCGGCCGATTAGTGCGTCAGCGTAGCACCAGCTGCGATGTAGACAAATCGACTCTCTGAATCAGGATCAGGATAAGGTCCTGCAGTGGGGAAAGGCCAATCTCGTCGACTTCAATGCAGCGAAGGCACAATGCACAACATTCACAAAGAAAAGTGTATCGTCGGTTCCACAGCTGATGATGAATCGCCAGGCCCTCGAATCTGGGGAAAGTTTGAAATTGCTCGGCGTCATGGTTTGTGGGAATGTATCGTGGCGAACATAGCCAGGTCAGCCTCAGGAAAACTGAGCTATCTTTTTAGAGCCAAGAAATATTTTACTCCGGCTCAACGTCTTCTCCTATATAAATCTCAAATTAGACCCGCACTCGAGTACTGTTCTCATGTTTGAAGCTCTGCTCTTATACATACCCTCGACCTACTTGAGAGCATTCAGAGACGAGCAATCCGCCTGATCGCCTGATCGGGGACACGGCGCTGACGTCGGGACTACAGTCGCTATCACATCAAAAGCGCGTAGCTGGCCTCTGTCTGTTTTACAGATATCATCACGGATACTTTTCTTCGAAGATTCGGGATATTGTTCCGCGCAATTCGGTTTTTATGCGCTCCACAGGACAAGCCGACGGATCGCACCAGTTCGCGGTTCATCTCCCAACGGAGATTTAAAAAAAAAATAATTTTTTTTTTGTGTCTCGGGGCTGGTGCTGGTCCTGGGTGGCTGTTGTTTAGCCTTGCCGTCCCGTTGTTTTTGAAAAGATGAACTCCTTTAAATTGGCATTTGCAGACTAACTGGATATTGCTCAGACCAGATTTTTATTTTTTCTTGCTGTGGGAACGTAGGGGCGTAGAGAGTCTCGGGGCTTTTCCCATCACTGGACGTACACTTCCAAATTGATGGATTTAAGGATTGCTTATAATCCGGTGCACTCCTAGATGATGAACGCCGGCCGCGCAAATTATTACAGTATAGTTGTTCAATAAAATTATTAAACTGGTTGTACTCACAGTTTCGTGCGTCGCTTGTGTCCTTGCCGCTAACAGAGAAAGTAATCCACACTTCAATAGTTCTTTTACTGTGAAATTTGTGTTTATTGCTGATTTTACTGATGGAACATAGATTTCGGTTACTGGTAAAAAAGTCTCGTGTTCTCCACTCTTCTTTTCCCACTCTCTTCTCGACTCTTTTTTTTCACCAACTTTCAGTTTCAATTGCCAATTAAACCTTTTAAACTGAAATAGATCGTCTATGAATTAAGATGTTAATTAAAACGTGATTAAATTGAGTCCGTCAATTCTCGTTACTACCTAACTATCGCCGCATGCTCTTCTTCTCCTTTTTTTGGCATTCCTCGACGTTATGGACTACTTTCGACTTACTCTTTTTAGACAATTGTTTAACACCAACTCTTGCGAAACCACACGGTTGTGTTTGTTTTGTTTCTGTTTCTTTTCTTTGTTTCATGCCACCGTTAACCCAACGAGAAAACTAGGTCATCCGATGTAACCGTTATGACCCAATCAACGGTGATGATCGATCTCGAGTTCATCGGAGAGATCATCGCCGATGAAATAACTGGGCGTTTCTATGTTTAGTCACCAATGTGGGAGTAGAAAGTCATATGCCGAACATGGGCACACGGTTCACTTCACGCGCCACCGATTTTTTCGAAGCAAACGAGAATAAATAAAAAGAAACGCACTGGAGATTGCCGTTCAAAGTTTTCTTTATTTTATTTATTTCATTTATTATCTTATACACTAACGGATATATCTCTTAAAGTTTAAAGTGTAATTATTTGGTATATCTTAAGTGAATATGGGTTTTGTGGTTTTTGCTTATGTATTTGTGGGAAGAAAGTATTGTGCCAAACACGGACACTCCGTTCACTTTCCTCCGCCAACATGACTTCATACAAAGTTCCGATAAGTATCGTTCGCAAGCCAACAAACCGAACATCAAAATACGGAGCGGACAACACGGAAAACAACGTAGGACAAAACTGCACAACACCGGAAACAATTTAAACGAGAAAAGTAAAACACTGATATTGCTTACTATAATGTATTCCCTTTTTTATTGTTGAATTAACGTTCACTTTCGGCTTCATACTCTTATAAAAACTGAAGCGGTGTAGCTTACGTTTAATGTACAGTAAGTGTCCAAACAAAACAAAAAACTCACTAGAACTGCAATCGCCTCCGATTACACCACCGGGATCGAAGCACACGCAATAAGGGTAAAAAATAAGCAGCACACACTTCGACTTTCACTTTGACTCGCGAATCTGGACTCCGGGGATATGCTCACCCCCGAGCGCATGCTACGGGGGTTGAAAGAAAACTCCGATGATGAAGTGCGTTCGCACTGAATTAAGACCCACCGATATTAAATCGCTATCAATAGAAATTCCGCCAGTGAAACCGGCTCCCTCAAATTAAGGTACACATGTATGTGTGACCATTGGTTCATCATGGAACGAAACCATGAGAACGAATCTAAAACAAAGAAAGAGCATAATGCGCATCCATACGATGTGAGTTCGGCTAAGCAAACAAGCCGAATCTCATTGGATGCTAATTGGGTCTTTGTTTGCTCATGACTCGAGGTCATGAGGAACGGATCCAGGGAAATTAAAAGACAAAGGGACTGTATAGATCATTGTCTAGGATGTGCATCGCGGCTAAATAAATAGACGAATAGACATTGGGAAAAGGTGCTAATGGGTTGTGATACTTTATACAATGAAAATTGTATATCGTATCTTGGGTCGGTGGTCGAAACGAATACCTTGCTTGCATTTGAATATGCAGGGAAATTCGTTTGTGGCAAAGAACGAAATTTGTGATTATTTATTCGTTTAGACGAGGGATCATGGTCGGGTAAATGCCAGCTGAACAAACAAGCTGCCCGACGCTGCTTTGGCAATTGGACAATGAATCGCCAGCCAATGTGTATGTAAGACATTGTTGTACACATGTGAGGCTGGGAATAGCCGACTCAAGGTTAAGATTCCCTGATTGTGCGGTTGCATTATATGTGAACCGATGAGTTTTCTTTCAGGGAATTTATGATAAGTTAGGAAAGAATTCTTATAGGGAATTTGTATGCGAAGAGATGCATGAAAGGTAAGGATTCTTTTACAGGGACTTTTACATTATAAATTTGAGCTATTTGATGCGTGAAGCATTTACAGGTGCTAAATGCGATTGCATTAGCAAAAACATATGCAGATTGGGTTGTAGAGATGGGGGTACTTCAGGTAAGAAGGCAGTGGGTTTTGGCGGAACCGCCACATATTCATATATTTATTTTGATTTTTTGGATGTTAAGCACTTAAACTCGAACAAGAAACGTCGCTTGGTTTTTATTCATAAATAGTTATATATACATATGTTTATTTTGATTTTTCTAAAGGTTAAGCACTTAAACTCGAACAAGAAACGTCAATTGGTTTTTAATACATAAATAGTTATTTTTGTTTTGTTAGCGCGAAGTTCTTTATTAAATAACTAACGACTCTAGAGTAGACGAAATAGAAAAAACGAACTGGACGCGCGTGAACTCCATCGACTGCAATGCTTTCTATGTGACCGATCCCGGTGGCCGTTAACTCTCGACTCTCTGGTGATGAAACGTGCTCTACTGAGCAAGAACAAAAATTTCGTGTGTTTCGAATGAGGGATGAAACTTTGGGATATCATATTTGCGCGGCTGGTTAGCCAATCATCATTGCGCGCTCTCATGAATTCATTAAGTTTCATATCTCAGCGAGGTGAATAAGTACCTGCGCATTCATTCGACAGTCGCTGGGCATGCGAAGGATGAACAGAATAAAAGAGAGAGCGCAATAACTCGGTGTTGACTCATATTCATGCAGCCTCTGAGGATGACCCACTGACCTAGTGCGGTGACTGTGGTGATCTCGGAGTGCCACGAACTATGGGAAAATAAAATTAAGAAGGAGAGGAAAATGGTTTGTGCTATTCACCTGTAAAAAGAGTGTCTGGGGGAAGTCAAGGTGACGCTGTGGGGACGGAAGTATGTTGCACCGGCGTACGGCGCTGATTCACTTCACTCTCCATCACGAAACGAAAGCTCAGCCGCAGCAATTGTCACCAAAACAAGGAAAGCTTCGCCACTAACCAGAAAAGAAAGGAAAATGAACCACTAGGATATGCAGCACAGAAAAGAAACACACTGCCGGCACCGAAGCAAAAGTTAATGAAACGCACTGTATGTAGTTTAACTGGTTTTATAGCCGGTGATCACCGTTTCTAATTTAATTTTAATTTATGAAAAAAATGTTTATGTTTATTTTAAACGTAGTACACATTCACGGAGTTTGACATTAATGCCAATGGTGGGGCTAATAGCCTTTTAATCACAAGGGAAGGAATCCAGAGTATCTTCGACTCATTAAGAAGCAAAAAGTCAGTGGGAATAGATGGAGTACCTAACATCGTACTCAAGAACCTGCCCCCAAAGGCAATAGACATATACACGGTCCTGTTTAATAACGCGTTGAATAATGCATATTATCCCGCGCGTTGGAAAACGGCTATCATTCAGCCCATCCCAAAAAAGGGCAAAGACTGTACAAACCCAATGAACATGCGTTCGATAAGTTTACTCCCAAGTATCAGTAAAGTATTTGAAAAAATCATTAACAAAGCTCTGCTAAAATGGGTAGACGACAATAGCATTATTCCAAATAACCAGTTTGGCTTTAGGGCGGGTCATGAAACCACACATGCCGCAGCTAAACTGGTCTCCGACATACAATGGAATAAATGTAGGAACCAATGCACAGGTGCCTGTCTGATCGACTTGGAAAAAGCCTTTGATACCGTCTGGATCGAAGGGTTGTATTACAAACTGGTCAGACATGGCATACATAAGCCTTTACTATATGTACTTTACGATATGTCAAAGGACAGAAGGTTCGTGGTCAAAAGTGGTAATGTGACCTCTAATAAAACGTATAATATCAAGAATGGCTTGCAACAGGGTGCGGTACTCTCTCCGATTCTTTTTAACATTTACATTAGCGACTTATGAGATGCACTCCCGCAGGCTATTGCGTACGCAGACGATCTCATAATTTACAGAACAGCTCCCAAAGTTGAGATCATAAATAGTTTAATACAGCGAGACTTCAACAACGTGCAGCGCTATTGCGATGACTGGAAACTTAAGATCAACTTCCAGAAATGTGAAGCCATCCTATTTAGAACTCCATTATATAAAGCCACGAACGACACAAGGAAAAACTGGCGAAAGCTAGTTATCGTGTGACCGCATGGAGATAAACTGGAAACCAAGAGTTTAGTTAAATACCTGGGCATCTGGCTAGACCAATATCTGTATTTCAACAGACATGTAGAGGCTGCTCTGGTCAAGGCTAGAAAAACGTTTGCTATGACAAGGAGGCTATTTCACAGTAGCCAACTCGACAGCAGGGTAAAAGTCATATGCTACATGACGCTAATCAGGCCAATGCTCATATATGGTGTCCAGTATGGTTTAACATAGGTCCAAATTTGATGGAAAAGATTCGGGTGTTCGAAAGGAAGTGTCTGAGAACCTGTCTCAGATTATATCGAACACCGGAATCGGAATACAAAAAGTACTACTCAAATGAGACTTTATATAATGAAGCCTGCATAAATAGGGTGGATAATTTTATGATTAAATTAATCAGAGGACATATTGCGAGAGCAATAAGCTCGTCCAATGACCTAATTTTCGGGGCTTATTATCCAAATACCCTGTACTATGAGAACGTGCGTCGCAACGGTTTTGTTCCACCAGAGGCGTTCCTTGATTTGGACATGAAAGGGCTTATACAGATCATCCGTAGACGGGCGATTGTGCTACGACCGGGAAGTAACGCGTACCGAAGAAGAGCTCCTGCGCTTCAGTAGAGCTATCTCCCACAGAGACCGGGACGATAGTATTAGACAGCGTCAACAGTCCTGGTGGTTGAATGGCATATAAAGACCTGGATACCAGAGTCGGTATAGAATCACACTATCATCAGCTAGCTTACATAGACTTAGACTTAGCTTTTCTAGAATTAGGGTAGTATAAGATTTAAGCTAAGTTAAGCTAAGTGATTTTACATGGAATTAAAAAAAAAAAAAAAAAAAAAAAAATTTGGTAAGTTAAGTTAAATTTTAAGAAAAAAAAACAAAAAAAAATTGACAACGTTTTTCAAATTTTTCTTTGTCTCAAATAATTATAAGTTCTGTCGCCGAAAGGCAAATTATACAAATATTAAGTAATGTTTAGCTTAGAGCGTCTGCGAAGGACCAGTAAGTTATTATATAAGATATTTAAGCTAGAATTTAAGCATTTTTTGTCTAGCCTTTAATTTAGAAACTAAGAATATAGAAAGAAAATAAAAAAATGTTTAAAAATGAGCGCCAGTTCGAATCACCGTTCTTCACTATCATCGCAATACGCGATACATTTACTTTGGATTTTGTATTACTTTTCATTCCGATCATGTATCACTTTCCACCTACCTTTGATATTCTTTACTCTGGCCTTTTCTTGGGTTTTTTTCGATCCGAGTCTTCTCCCATTCGGGTTTTTTGAGTTTGAAAAGTCTCGTTGTCTCTTTTCGAATCGTCGCGTATCGTTCTGCGTTGACTTCATGATATCTTTCTAAGTGGATCACTCTGAGGCGTTTACCTTGTTCGCTCTTCGCCCTACACTCATGGTCAAACCAAGGTTTGGTCTTAAGGGTTTTTTTAAATCCCGATATATTTTGGGCTGTGTATTTGATTACCTCTCTGATCGATGCCCATTTAGTGTAGGCACTATTGGCTTCCTCTTCCTCACTACTCCCATTCTCAAGGACGCTAAATCTATTCGTTAGGTCGTGTTGATATTCAACCCTTTTGCGAAGATCTTGTAGTTTATCAATGTCGAACGGTTTGCTCATCTGCCGTGACTGCCAGTGAGGGTTTGCTGCAAGCCGACTAATGTTCGGAGTCGCGATCTACTCCTCTATATGATCTTACGTCAAGGATTTTCGACCGGTGTCTTTTGTCTATGAGGAAACGGACTATTAGGTTACACGTTACGCCGTCTCTCCAAACACAACTTGACAACCAGCAACAATGACTCTTCAAACATAGAACTTCAAATCAGTTTCAGCACTATTATCCTAACATTAACAGTGATTACATCCAAAAAGATGAAAAAAGTATTGGAAGCTGATTCCCCTGAATTAATATCAACTTATGTGTCCACCACTGACAGTGTGGTCTCTGGAGTTCATAAATAATGTTCCATCGCAACACAGAATGACAAATACTTACTTAAGAAAAACCCCGGACTCCGGTACAACACTTCACTACACAACAGTTATAAGGAAGAACTGTTGAGAACTTTATTCTCGAGCTTAAACAAATATCCTATATACACCCAATACCGCTTCGAACTAATTACGTTAACTGCCCTAAAGGAACGCAGAAATCTAACCAATTTCTTTTCATCTATCGATTTTTTCCAGTTTCGGCTGACTGGGCAAATCTTCACAATTCCACCATTTTTAAAATTCCCTCTTGCAACTTTTAGAATTCTCATCTGTTTTATACACCCGCACACCACACTTTATACTTTCGTGACGAACCTATCTCTCGAATGTTGCGGGTTGTCAATTCTAGTTTAACCATTTTCGACTGTGACCTTAATACTTCCGTTCCAAAACCGCGACGTCTAAACCATGCCCCTAACTACCTTAAATAAATTCGATGTTTTATTCTGTTTCCATCGTATAGACTTAAAAGGACCACCCTCTACATTCCATAACTCCGAGTGTCTCAGTTTAATGTAGTTTTTAAAATAAATGTTGAAATGAAGTCTGTTAAACAGGGCTTTTGAATTGAGTCTCATAAACAGGGCTTTTGCCTCCACCAAAATCAAATCTAAATCATAAAAAAAAGTTGATATCATCACAAAAAAAAAAGTTGATGATATCAAAACATAACAAGAGCATCCAATTACGCAGAAAGCAAATTAAGTTTGGTTTTTGTTTCGCGTTTTTTCTTTTTAATCAGTATGCACAATTTCAAAGTTACATGCGTTCAAAGTTTTGTATGTAAGAAAATTCCTTAGGCAAACAGGAATGGGGGATCACTCCTCAGGCAGTGAAATACCTAAGAATAAAGTCGTATTTGTGTGAAGTTCGCCCATTGATGAAATTAAGAATATTTCCTTTTTATTTTCTGAATTTTCTTAGAAGTACAATTATGAGGAATTATTGTGGACCATATTTTAGTTCTATTTTTGGGTACTTACATTTAATATATTCCCAGAGGAGGGGTTGTCGATTAAGTCGATCAAAAGTGGAAGTAATAATATTTCTCAGACCACCATAGTTAATATAAAGTACCTGGGTTCTATTTTGAAACACATAGTATTCTATTACAGGTCGACAGCACACGTCACTGATTAACATTGTTATGAACTATGAAATATAATCTTCTCAAGTGTTTTAAGGACCTAACCCAAAAAGTGAAATTTTCAGTAAGAGATGATATACTCATTTGGGGAAAAATATATCTACGTCCAGGCGTCAGATTTACGGATATCCGGTGCTGTTATGTAACATGCTGAGAATTTGGTTTGCATATATTATGTAAAGCCCGCGCTTGGTAGAAACCTCGACGTGGTGCGGGGGCTTAAACTACGATGAATCACTCAGGCTATGCTGACGGAAGCATACGCTTCCAGTAGGAGGAGAAATACAAAGAGCTCAGAAGATCTGAAAAAAAGGCTTCACAGACAAAAGAAAAGTGCCTGAGAAAAAATGTTGTCTGTGAAATAGGGAAGAGTAGAGAGCGAGGTCCTACCAAATAATCCGCAGTATAACGCGGTACATACCACGCTGCACTTACTGCAAGGATAAAGAGGGTAATCTGATCACCGATCCTGAAGGCATTCTGGAGCGATGGGAAGTGCAATTCAATGAATTGCTAAATGGTCAGCTCACAGAAGAATTGGAGGCTGCACCAATGCTAAATCAAGACCAAATGCTGCCACCACCAAGCTTTGAGGAAACATTAAAAGCCATAAGACAGCTCAAATCAAATAAAGCCCCCGGAGCTGATGGCATACCAGTTGATCTGATCAAACAAACAAGGAGGGACAGCGTTACATCACGCAATTCATGAGATCGTGGTGCACGTATGGGAGCAAGAGGAATTGCCGGAAGATTGGCGTCGTGGAATAATTTGCCCCATACATAAGAAAGGAGATATCACAGTGTGCACCAACTATAGGGGTATAGCATTTCTGAGTATCGCCAATGAGATACTGTCCTCTATCTTACAAGACCGGATAGCCCTATACGCTAGAGTCATTTTGGGGAGGAGGTGGATTGTGCCAGGCATGGGCATTCGATTCACCTTCCCCCTCCACCGTAAATGTTCCGCCGAGTAAATAGTTCACCAGACACAACGACAGGATAAAAATGCACCGCTGTGGGGGATGAAGTCTTGGCACCGGCATGGGTGCGAGTTCTACTTCGTCCCACTAACCTTTCACTCTCTTTTCACTCGTCGGTCGTTTCTTGGAATTCCGCTGCAATTTGTTCGCCATAGCAGCAAAGGAAACATCACACTCAGGAGAAATGAAACCCACCGTAGACACGGTGAACTTCACGATTACACATACGATCGAATTTTACGTTATAAAGGTCCTCTTTATCTGTAACGATTTGTTATTACAAGTTGTGATATTATATCTTGATTTGTCTTATAGTCATATTCCTGACTTTTGCACTAATTAGCGGACTAATTTTTATTACGACAACCCGATCACAACTCTCTACGCCAACGACTCCGTATATTATCGCGTCCTCGGCGCGCGACGAGGAGCAGGAGTGGCACGACCGTGGTGGTCGGCGGATGTAATTGGACTCAATGATTTGGGGTGAGTTTGTGGTGTGGTGGTAGATATCCTCTCCACTAAGGATATGTTTTTACTTACCACCAGAGAACTGTAAAGTCTCTCTTGGTGGAATAGAAAACCACATCTCGTAATGAAGATCATGGTAGTATGTCTGTGATCGTTTAGATCTGTGTTGTTTACTCAATCGTGACGGCAATGGCAAAACAAAGCAGGCAGGCGGCAAGGACAAAGGGATCGAGAAGATCGTTGTCTATGAAGTGCATCGTGGTAAATAAAAAGATGAGACGAGGGCATCATAAAAGTCTTGGATGAGCGATGCCCTTGTGTAAATATGCGAATAGACATTGGGAA
Organism: Microdon myrmicae; assembly: GCA_963931805.1. Taxonomy (NCBI): domain Eukaryota; kingdom Metazoa; phylum Arthropoda; class Insecta; order Diptera; family Syrphidae; genus Microdon; species Microdon myrmicae. The sequence continues at coordinate 10,091,312 of OZ007500.1, read as the reverse complement.
AGGTGCTAATGGTTACGATACTTTATACAGTGAAAATTGTATGTTGTATCTTGGGTCGGTGGCCAAAACGAATGTGCTTGCATTTGTATATGCTGGATAATTCGTTTGGTGGCTAAGCACAAAGTTGTGATTATTTGTTCGTTGGAAAACAACTCATGGGTGAATCGATTGCAGCTGGGTAAATAGCCGAGTAGCTATTATGATCACCAGCATAAAGCAGTTTAGGTATACGATGGGTGGTCGTGTACCGTATCTTGTTGGACGAAAAGGAATCGAATTTTTATGCATGTTTACATGCGAAGGAATTCGGTTTATGACACTAGACGTGTTTGCATTTGTCCCTTGGACAGAAGGCTGCCGAGGCCGTGGAATTGCCAGGGACATGCGGTGTGCACGTGGACAGCGGAATTGCTCAGCATACCAGAGTGCCGAATGGTTTAGGGATTCCTGACAAGTTAGGGAAGAATTCTTACAGGGAATTTGTATGCGACGAGATGCATGAAAGGTAAGGATTCTTTACAGGGACTTTTTGATTATAAATTTGTTCTATTTAATGCGTAAAGCATTTAAGGTGCTAATGTGATTGCATTAGCGAACTTAAGGAAGTTGGGTAAAAGTTATGGGGTTTTTTCGGGTAGGTGGGCCATGGGGTTTAGCGGAACCGCCACATCATCATTGGCCAATATCAGTGTGGCTTCATCCCAGCCAAATCGCCGATTGATCGGATATTCACTCTTAGGCAGGCGATAGGAAAATGTCTGGAATTTAATATCCCATTATATCATCTATTTATAGACTTTTAGGCTGCCTACGACAGCATAACCAGGGTAGAAGCGTATAATGCCATAAGAGAGTTCGGCATTCCGAACAAATTGATACGACTTTTGTGGTGTTTATGTGGGCTTTCAGGATCGCCGTGTAAGGGTTAAATCGCCAATGAAAGTGGGTTTTAATTATAGGAATTGTCTCAGTTAAAGTCAACCTAACATCTTTCAATTTCCCTAATTTTTCCGCTGTACAAAGCGCAGCTCGCTGAAACTTTATGGCGAAATCGCCGCAGTGTTATGAATCAATAAACGATTGCTTAATGATTAATTTATTTCTGAAATTGTTGGGGTATTTATACTCCCAACCATTCGTTCAATTATCTACAATTTCCATATAAATATTGCTTAATACGCAATTCTTTTCTTAACGGTAACTTCACTTGTATAAGTATTGATTACTTAAGCTATTTTATTCTTTACAATCAATTAAGAGTGCAATGCAAAAACCACGCTACGAGTTGACCGAATTAATTCATTAATTGCTTGCCAATGATAAACTCAGAAACGTTTCTTCGTAACCGGAGCTATTCGTTTGTTTACGAAAATGAAATGAGTTGACCTTGAATTTATGGTCAACAACGAATGCTGGTTATTCGATATTCGGAAAATGTGGCACGGGCAATTAATGCATATGATAATATTGTCTGTGGTCATGTCGTGCGTATGTTGTTACACTACACTTTGTAGGTTGACCATGACCAACGTTACCAGTCAAGTAAAAAGAGCAGGATTGCCGTCCAAACCAATAAACATCTATAATGGACTCCGACAAGGGGACGGTCTGGCCTGCCTCCTCTTCAACCTGGCGTTGGAGAAAGCAATCTGTGACTCTGGCGTCACAACTAGAGGGACTATTATCACCAAGTCCAGCCAGATACTTGCCTACGTAGATGACATCGACATCACCGATAGAACCCAATCGGCTGTACAGAACTCCTTCACCCAGATCGAGCAGGCGGCACAAAAACTGGAACTGCACATCAATGAGGGGAAAACTAAGTACATGGTGGCAACTTCTGCGAAGAGAAGAGCTAACGTTGGTCAAACTATCAGGGTAGTGGAGCACGAATTTGAAGTAGTGCAATCCTTTAACTACCTTGGGTCAATAGTATCAGCCGATGACAAGAAATACGCGAACGGCTGATCAAATCCAACAAAACCTACTATGGTCTATCAAGGCTCTTTAAATCCCGAAATTTATCCAGAACATCCAAGGTGCTACTGTACAAGACCATGGTCTTACCAGTACTCATATATGGACCCGAAACCTGGGTGCTCAATAAAAGGCATTCTGAACTCTTATCCGCGTTCGAGAGGAAGGTCTTAAGGTGAATTGTTGGCCCCGTATGTGAGGGAGGGCGATTTTGGAGACACTACAACAATGAGTTGTACGCGATCTACCTTGAAGCTAATTTTGTAGGAAAAATCAAGCTCGGTAGACTCCGGAGGGCGGGACACCTATCTCGAATGAGCGAAGAGGAGCCTGCCCGGAAAGTCCTCTGTGGCAGGATGTAAGGAAGGAGACAGCGCGGCAGACCTCGTCTGCGATGGAGGGATGGCGTAGACCGGGACGCCCAGAGCCTGGGAGTGCCAAATTGGTGACATCGGGTCGAAATCGGGACCGATGGAGAGATTTGTTAAATAAGGCTGTAGCGATTCTAACAGATACACACAATTCACAAGCAAGCAAAAATAGTGAAGAACACCGAACGAAAAAAATCGAATAAGAAAAATACATCAGAACCGTATACCAAGCGATAAAATAAAAAAAAAAAAAAATTATTCACACCAGTGGAATATACCCGAGTTTGGAAATAAAATTCTAAACTCGGTCAGTAGCCTGGTGTGTAAGCTTAGGTAAAATTTTTTTCGTGATTCGAGCTGTCATAGCGTCAGTTCGAATCACACGATCTTCTTCACTATTATTTCAAACGCTATAATTGGTGACCCCGACGTGATCTTGTACACGCAGCATTCACTTCCCATAGTAAAGCAGAACTTCACACACGGTCACGACTTCCGCATAGAGCCCAGCCTCCGACGTTTTCTCGTTTCTCTCTCGTTCGTCCGTCGTCCGCATACGAATCTGATCGTAACGAAGTTACTGCGGCGGGAGTGTGTAGCGATTCTAACAGATACACACAATTCACAAGCAAGCAAAAATAGTGAAGAACACCGAACGAAAAAAATCGAATAAGAAAAATACATCAGAACCGTATACCAAGCGATAAAATAAAAAAAAAAAAAAATTATTCACACCAGTGGAATATACCCGAGTTTGGAAATAAAATTCTAAACTCGGTCAGTAGCCTGGTGTGTAAGCTTAGGTAAAATTTTTTTCGTGATTCGAGCTGTCATAGCGTCAGTTCGAATCACACGATCTTCTTCACTATTATTTCAAACGCTATAAGGCCAAGACCGGATCCTGGTTCTGGTGCTGGTGATGATTATGATGATGATTGAAGTACAAACTTCAGCATACGCACGAGATAGCAAGGCAAGATAGAAGCCCAAAGAGTACTACGACCGCAAGACACGCCCATTCACATTCCATGTGGGCGACAAGGTTTTAATACGGAACGCACAAAAACAAGGAGATAGAGAGCCCATAGGGAGGTGTCCATATTAAGTAGTGCAAATAAAAAGTCCTGTGAATTCATTGATATAGGTAGGGAGAATGAACGCGGTGGTACTGTGGGGGTTCTCTATATCACACGAAGAACCAACCCACAACTCCTACCTAACTTTGACCGCTAACAGCGCGCCCCCATAACCCAAATCTGCAATAGCACACATTCACAAACATGCAAAGAACACACTTCCCATCCGCAACAGCACCCATTCCCAAATCTGCAATCGCATACACCCCCAAACTTGCAAAGAATCCATTTCCCAATTTGTAATAAAATGCATTTTCCAAACTTACAACAGAATATAAATCATCTCCCTCATCTACATTTCCCAAAAACCACTACGGTTAATTTCCTACTTAACCTATATTTCTCGCTTGCAACCAAGCAGCATTAATTTCCCCCGGAAACCATTCCGGATCACTTCCTACTTAAACCATTTCCCTGGCTTGTAACTAAGCAACATTTAGTTTCCCCGAAAACCATTTCGGCCCCCATCCTACCTAAACCATTTGAAATAATACCAGTTCTCTTTACTGGTATGTCACCAGCACGATGCGTTGTATCTCCACCAAACAACCATCGCAACGATCAAGGCCCATTTTTTAAATCAAGGTTCCTTTGTCTAACCGACAACCTATGCCCACACTTGGTTATGCCTCAAAAACCGATTTCTCAGTATACATAGCAACCGAGGAATCTAACTCAGCCTGTACGGCAGGAATTCCCCGAAACAAATTCTCTATGCTTGCATAGCAACCCTTTTCAAGTTCCTAGTAAGTGGCAGTGAGTGCACTTAGCGATGACTCCACTGACACGACACCATAGATGGATTCTTGCCTCTCCCTTATTCAGTCAGAGTCCAGGGTCGATGTAGAACGGTTGGCGTGAGAAGAAGTCGATGGATAAGGTCAACAAAACGAGTCGGTGCGATGAGTACGATTTCCTTAAGTATTTCCTAAATAAATAGAATTCTCAAACATCGGCTAAGTGCAAGGTCGCCGAAATGTAATAAGAATAAAACATATTGAACAAAACAATTGTAACGGAAACGAAGTATATTGTGCGAATCGATAAGGTTGGAAGTGTGTTTTCATAAGTATTTCCCTGTTACTAAGCATTCTTAAATATCCGCTAATAGCTAAACCGTGTAATTATTGTTCATACGAATTGTAAAAAGAAAAAAAGACAATGACAAATAAAGCCGCATTGAGTTTTAAGTTCAGTTGACATTGAGTTTAATATTACAAGTGTTACGGACCGACCTTGAGTCCAGGTCCCCCCAACATCCACTTGCTTACGCGCGTTTAATTCTTTGCGTATGGACGGCCTTCCCGGATTATTCTGCCCGTGGTTTGCTATTAACCCGTAGCGACCGATAACACGATAGTGGAACAATAATCCAACGATGAGGGATTAATTCTATTTTCATAAACTTCCCAACGATGAGAGGCAAGAATCAATTTAAAAACCACCCAACGTTGATGGTCAAGACCCAATCTAGATAAATGAAAAAGAAAGAAGAAGATAAAAACTGAAAAGAGAACCCTAAAACAACGGAAAATATTTGGGTAAATTATCTCTAAATTTTCTTTCCAACGTTGAGTTCTTCCTCTTTCCTGTAATTGGAGAACGAAACGGGGAAACAATATTTTTATTTATTTTATTTTGTTATACGGCTTTTATTTTTATTTATCTCTCCTAGCCGCTAGTTCCGCTAGTCGGGGTAGGGACGTTAGAGCCTCGGGGCTCTTTCCACCACTGGGTTGTATCCCCGACGGATTTGGTACAACCTCAGCTGATGGTAACCGGCTGCGCCAAAATTGTTATGTGTTAATTTAACTATTTATTAATGGTAATTATATTAAAATTTCTATTTAATAGTGTAAGTTGGGTGACTTACGTGAGTTTACTCGACCGTTGAGCGGTCGCTGCAGTGACTGCTTGTCAGTTGCTGGTGGGTCTGCTACTGTCACGTTGCAGGGGGCGTTGATCGCCTGCTCCCCTGTTCAGCTTCGGTTCCATTCTTCTCTCGAGGATTTAATTTCTGTTGTCACCGAGATTTCCGACTAGCTTGTTCGTAGCCGAGTCTCGAATGACTTATTTATTTTTTTTGCCGTTGACGTTTTAATGTATTATTCGACGCCAACGCCGGTTTTTATTATTTTCTCTGCCAAGTAGAATTTGCATAAAGTAGTTTATGCAAATTAACTACTTGGCGAGTTGTTCTCCGTTTAGAGGTAACGAGGGGAAACTAACGAAAGGGGATTAGTGGATGTTGGGGGGACCTGGACTCAAGGTCGGTCCGTAACATAAGTAATAAAATAGAACCGCATTGTAAGACATACAGCACCAAATAGAAACGGAAGTCCCTGGCGAGTGAGGATAAATGTGAATAATAGAACAGAACAAGTTTCGCCATGCGGTCCATTTTAGTTCTACGAAGTCCGAAATTCGCCAGCGATTTACGTGTTACTATGTTGGATCTGTAAGCTCTCGGTCTTATAATAACTTCGATAATTCTAACCAACAATAAAGATCTAACGTCAACCAAAAAACAAACCTGAGCGTTTATTTTGTTCCTGTGCCGTGTCAGCTCAGTTTCGAAGATCAACCACCATACCATCCGCTCCGAGTTTTATCAGTCCCGTGAACAGTTTACAGCCTGTCAACTACATCACAGCGGTGAAAGTGTAGTGAATCCGTGCCATACGTTGGCACCTAACTTAAGCCCCCACAGTACACAAAGATAGGTTGAATCCCTACTACGAATAAAAGGAGCCAAAAATAAGAGAACCAAAACGAACAACGGATTTAAGCGCACTAATGATAGTGCCAAGAGTAGCTGTGCTTAGGATGCTTGAGTTTCATTACTCTTCTACGAAACTCCAAAAAAGGGAGGGGGCGGGGGTTATTGTTAATGCCCCACACCCACACTCCCCATCTCTCTATCTGAATAATCATAAGTAGAAAACAAACAAAAAATTACTTGATAAAAGATAAAATAATAAGTAAAATAAAAATTTGGCGGCAAAAAGCAATAGAAAAACTTTGAAAAACTTTGTCAGGAGTTTTTCAGTTTTTGGAAAAACCCCAACCGTAAAGGTCAATCGATCCAAGCATTCATTAAATCGTGTAAAACACAAATTCGGTTCGATATTTTAGTATTGGTTCGTCAAAACTGAAGATCGCGTAGAAAGAGTCGAAAGTTAAAAGTAAAGACGCCTTGGAGCGGTGGGAGCGAACATACAGGGCAAAGTCTTTGCTTTCAACCCGGCGAAGGCCAGGACGATACTTGTCCCTTTTTTTTCTATCACGATAGAAAGTTCTGGAGCACAGTTCTTAAGGACTATTGCTGGTATTCCATCCGGGCCGGTTGCCTTCCTACAGTCCAGTTCGCGTAGAACGCGTTGAATAGTACGGGGGCGAAATCTCACATCCCGCACGGAAGACCGTAGCGGGGCAATCACAGGTGGCTCCAAAAGTCCAGCATTGAGGTTTGAATTCGCGGAAAATAATTTCGCAAATACATTAGCTTTATCCTTTGAATTTGTGACTAACGTCTCGCTGTCTGTCACCAACGGAGGGAAGGAGGAGGATGCGAAGTTACTGCTGACAGCTTTTGCCATTGTAGTGATCCTAAATCACTACTCCCACCCAAATCCCCAATACTACCTATAATCTCAATCCAAATTCCATATTGAATCATATGAGCGACAAGTTAAACCAAAAGTTAATTTGTCGCACATTGATTCAATTTCCGAATACCTTACCCTTATTCATAATTCCAATCCGATTGAATCATATGCACGATAGATTTAAACCACAAGTTAATTTGTCGCGCATTGATTCAATTTCCAAGTACTTTACATCCCAATCCAATTGAATCATATGCACGATAAATTTAAACCAAAGTCCATTTGTCGTGCATTGATTCAATTCCTAATAATCCTAACATCATGAAATGCTTAACTCTAAATGCATTTCATGATTTCTCCTTCCGGGAATTTATTCAAGTAAATTCGTATACACTTCCGAGAATCCTATTCCAATTGAAGCACACAAAATCTTGTTTGTGCTTCTTGGAATTGTTAAATAACATTTTTAACAAATCTCTGTTGCCACAGAGTATAAAAAGGCAGTACATTTTGGATTCGTGAACAGTAAGTGCGCACGGCACCACCATGGCTCTCAACATATTCCAAAACCACGTCTGCGTGCGGCTCTTTAATAAGGAACCCACCGTTGCGGTGAGCCTGGACATTGAAAAAGCTTTTGACACGACTTGGATCGAAGGTCTCGCTTTTAAACTATTGAATACTGGCCTCTGTAGAACGCTATGTAGTATCATTTACCAGTTCGTTCGAAACAGAACCTTCCAAGTTAGAGTGAATGGAAAGCTTTCCCGAACTTTTCACGCCGTTGCAGGCGTACCACAGGGCTCCATTCTAGGCCCCATCCTATTCAATATTTACACCTCCGATATTCCCCGCCCTGTGGACGGGAGATCAAACAAGATATACTACGCGGATAACGTCCTGGTGTACACGTCAACCAAAGGCCCTAATCTCGCAACAAATCGACTCAACCGTCACTTTGACGAACTGTATCAGTATTACAGTCGATGGAAAATTCGACTCAATCCATCCAAAGCAGTAGCTATAATTCTGAGTAGTAAACACTCCCAACCTGCTTCTCGATATTCACAGAATATTCGAATAAAAATGGGAGATACTACGATTAGACCACAGGACAGGATGAAATATCTTGGGGTCACTTATACCCCAAAAATGAATTTCATCAAACATGTGACCCACATTCTCCAAAGGGGCCTCGGTCAGTCTAAGCAACTGCAAAACATCTTGAAGTGGAGCAACAAAGTTGACAGCAAAGTTAAGCTTCTCTGCTACAAGCAGCTAATCCGATCTGGAATATCGTACGCCTTTCCTCCATATCTTCGGCTCAAATGGAAAGACTTCGGGTTTTCGAAAGGAAACTCCTCAGAAGATGCACCAATCATTCTAGAAGGCCTGACGGTCGTCATTACCCCAACTCTCACCTATACGAAGGAGCCTCCATTACCCCTATCGACGAGTACCTGCTTCAATTAGCATACAAGTACCACGAAAACATTCAGAACAGCGAGAACCTACGGGACTCCTGCGTTCTTGACCCTTCTCTCTCTCGATCTCTTCGGATCAAACCCCCACAATTTCTGCTTCAGTACAAAACTGAAGAAAGCACCCTTCCCAACAACATTCCCCTCTATAATAGAGGATTCCTGGATCCATCCCATAGGGTCTACCATTAACAAACCGCACACACGAACGCACAGTACAAGACGGCACAAACACAAACATATACACCGACCAAAGCGCAGATTATCAGACGTCAAAGACGTGATCTGCGTTTACTACCGCACCCAAGACCCACCGGTCTTGTACGATTTCTTTCCCACCATCCCTCTATACAAGTAGTTAGAGAACACCAGGACTAACACTGTCCACACTATCCTTGGATACCCACCCCCCCCCCCCCCTTTTTTTTTTCTTTTCTTTTCAGATATCGCGACCGAGCCCAACATCCTCACGGATGTGGGTGATTCTGGTTATCGCAAGATCACCAGAAGTCAGAGACAAGATGAAGGACACATCTGTCCTTGTCTCGCTAAAGTCGGCCCTCTCGCCACCCATTTTTTTTTCTTTTTTTTTTTTTTTTGATTCGTGATCAGTCGTAATCCAGAGGCCGAGCCAACGGCGACCAGTTAAATAAATAAAAAAAATAAAACATATATAAATCAAAACTAATCGCCTATTAATATAGCCACCCTGCCTTAGAAACACCCCATTGAGGTAAGAAAAATAATTGAACAAAAATATAACCCTACACCATTGACCAGAAGGAGCGCGAACCAGTCGGGCGCCGAAGGAGTTTATTGGTCACTCTGTCGTTGTGAGCTTACTTCGCGGTATCAATCGCCTGGTTGCACGCGTTTCTGATACTAACAAAATTCGTTCTTTTAACATCGGTGAGATTAGAGCGCGATCGATTAAAAGCTCTATTTGTTGGCGCTGTAATCTGCTCGCAGTTTTTTTCAAACCACGGTTGATCAGAGGAACTTCGTTTCATGGAATGTGGAATGTAGATCTCCATCCCGAGAAGAATAATTTCTGTGACCGACTCCGCGCAAGCGTTACCATCGGAGTCACCGAAGCACAGCTCCGACCATGGTAAGGATGGGAAGAAATCTGTGCTTGCGCGACAGATACCAAGTAGTGATCTGAGTTTCACAGTGGCGCAGAAACCTCTACAGTATAGATACTCAGCTCGGATGTCAAAAACAGATCCAGGGTGCTCGCATGATCGCCTAGGGTATCCGGCACTCGCGTAGGTTACTCCACTAGTTGAGTCAAGTTGTGGCTAACAGCAAACACCTCCGCCAGCCTCCCAGCCTCGTCGGTTCTGTTAGAATGTACCAACCAGCCGGACTTGTACGCATTAAAATGGCCAAGGACAACAAATTCAGAGCCTGGATGGTTGAACTGTATCCAGTCGACGGTAAGTGAAAGATGTCCCAAAAATGTCGCCGGTCGATCGAGATTCGGGGAGCGGTAAAGACAACAAAGAAATTTAACAGAATTCCTCAGCACGACCCTCAACCATATGATGTCCATATTATTGGGTTCCAATGCCTCTATCCTCTGGCAAGTTACATCAGACCGCGCGAAGACGCAGACTCCGCCCTCGAAACGGAATCTCGATTGTAAGTCGTATCCTGAGCAACGAAAATATGTCGAATCAGTTGACGAATCGACCTGTGTCTCAGTTAGGGCAAGAATATCAGATTTCGTTGTTTGCAAATATTGGTGGACGTCGTTTACGTTCATATTGATGCCCCTGATGTTACAAAATTCCGTTACCAGTCGAGCGTGGGCAGAGCCTCGAGATCGAGCCCGATTATACGAAGACGAACCTCTTAAAGTTCGCTTATTTATAATAATACCTGCACGATGTCCCCGCGACATAGTCCCCCCCCCCCCCCCCCCCCAGGGGATCCGACTGGAAGACTAGTTTACCTCCGGAATTCTGTATATCAGAAGGTACCATTATAATTTATCTCCGTGTCAGTCTGGGCCATCAGCCACACATCCGAAACACCGTCGTAGATTTCTCTCGACGATATCGCGGAATGTACAGCGTGACGGGTTGGTGTCTCACCTTGGGGCCGACTACCACCTAAGCCAACCTTTTCTTGAACCGGTCCATCAGCCAAACTCCGAAAGATGGCCAGGGATTTCTCCCGACGATTTCACGGACCCTATAGCTCCCTGTTCGGGCTCCTCGATAGTATAGTGGTTAGTATACCCGCCTGTCATGCGGGAGACCGGTGTTCGATTCCCCGTCGGGGAGCCTCTGGCGCAAGACTAATGACCTTGCCCGGAAAAAACAAATCATTATGGAAAATTTAACAATAGGACTTGCTAAATAAGGCCAAGACCATTTCCCGGTTGTAGTGCCGATGATGATGATGATAGCTGCCTCTTCAATCCAAGTTGACATGCAGTCTTCACGTGACACTCCTGGATAGCTACTTTGGCGCCTTCCAAGTAGTGGACCATTGCATGCAGCGACATCCTGAGAAGGATGATGAACCTCTCCCGGAAAAACGAATTATCATGGACAATTTAACAAGTCTCGGATATGGACCGGATAACGGTGGAGAGACTTGTTAAATAAGGCCAAGACCGGATCCCGGTTGTAGTGCCGACGATGATGATGATGAGTTAGTACTACCATGGTGTACTGAATCGTCGAAACATCGTGAAACACCCTGTATGAACCGCTCCTATATGGAAACACTAAATTCAGACCTCTGCTGCCATTAATTGAACTATTTGAAGCTAGCTACTGACCAGAAGCTGCCAGAGTTGGCACAGGAGCATTACGTCAGGATAAAATCAGGCTGCACACGTCTATAAATGCGCGTTGGAAAATCCGAGAGATTGGTTGGAATGTTGTGATGCATACAACTTATTGTTCGGAGCTAAAATCAATTGATTATCATCTTTTTTTTACCATTGTAAAACTTCCCTAGTGATAATGGAGTGGAAACGACTTAGTGAAGTATTTCGGTAATAGGGATCAGGGGATTTTACGATAGAGGCACTATAAAGTTACCTTTAAAATGCCAACACACTATAGGACCAAACGGCGCGTACGTGACCCTAAGCGGAAAATCAAATAAGGCTTGAAATAAAGGTAAGAATAATGGACTTCTTTTCCCAAATTAATACATCGATGTTGGGTCTCTTAGCGGTTTTTAAGTACATAGCCTTTACATTTTAAAGTGTGCTACTATCATTTTATGCGACCGTAAAATCACGGAATCCACTTTCCGAACGGAGGCACACATAGTTTTCTACAGCTTGAGAACCCCATTGATTACATCGCGAGATTGGGAGAAAACAGCAGCAAAGTCGCGCCAATCCTTTAGAATACACTGGAAATTTCGATAGCGTCAGTTGTTGTTGGTGTTTGGGGTAAATGAGTCAATCAGCTTCTGCCACTCATCGCGTTTGGGGGTTGTTTGTCGTCGGGTGATAGATTGTGTAATTAAGTCGTCAGTTTGAATGAATCTAAAAGTTTTAAGTATTAAAATATAATCTTCTGTGACTTTTCAGTACATGGTAATCACTCAACAAAGCAAATCTGTTTGTCGCAACTATCGCAGCCAACTACACCCCATTATCTTCGTTTGAACTTGAGCGAGGTAGCAGATTTGGTTGTAAACTGATTCGAAGAATAATAGGCAATATTTCTATTCACTCAATCACAAAGGTTCTGGCTGGCGTTAAGGATGCGTCCCATCAAATTAATCCCGGTGTTCCGTCGTGTAACCCACTCTATTCCTCATTTTTACAAACAAATACCATTCCAGACCAATGGACATTGACGTTATTCCGTTCGTTATCATCACCCTCCTTTTCCGCTCGCACTATGATTTTATATTTAAGGATACATCAAAATCGCTTTCATAATCGTCCCATTTGTGAAGGAGGACTGAAAATCAGAGAATCTGGCATAATTTCATTGGGTAATATTTTTTACATATCGGACAAGGATCCCTCAATTTGCTGGCACCATTATTAAAATTATTTGTTAGGGTAATAACAATTGCATTAAATTATGTAGCTCGTCAGCTGGTGAGACTTTAGATGAGTGGTGCATTCCGATGTGGCCTCATTATTAGGCATTTTCTGACGAGTAATGATGTTCCTTTACCATCCCAAACCACACAACATGCTGAAGCATTGTGGATTTATTCACCAACTACCAAAGCCACCATCTCCCGTAGCCGCAACTCCATACTGCCTAGCGGCGGTGTGTTGTCGGGAGAGTGAAGTCCATTAAACATTTCGCCATCGAATTAATAAACCGCGACTTCTACAAAAGGACATGAAACGTTTTGTAAGCATTAATTAGGAAAACTTGTCTAACGGATGCCCAACGTAATGTTTTAATTAATTCCGCTGACTGGCGTTTTTAACCGAATCATTTGTTGAAGGTGATAAATACCACAAAGGATACCCGTCATTCCAACCTACGGCGATATAAATATCCTAGTTGATTTAACATCAGCTTAATGGGTTTGTCGTGTTCTTCCCTTTATTGTGAACTTTAATTTCCTTGAAGACACTGTTTTATCTCAAATAATAAATTGTGGGTCTGGTATTGAAATGTGAAGTTTTACGGTTGGGGCTTGGCGCACTTTTTCTGTAGGCGGTTGCCGAGTTATATATTAAATTCAAGTCTCACCCTCTCCCCCTCTCAGTTGTCTATCACTCCTCTTATCTTCTTTCTGTACAGTATCATACTGCGTATCTTACTAATGCTCTTTAGAAAAGGTTTGCGAAAGGGTTTACGAACAATTATGCCAAAGAATACCTCATTTTCTTATTGGGTGTGTGATTGAAAAAATACTATTAAGGATTACCGAGACTAAGCTGTTGTTGCTAGGCACTTAATCTGTTTTCCATCAATAGTCGTCGGGATACATAAAACTGATGATTTTGATTGGTCTAATTCCGTAAACTAATGGAGCGTATGAAAGTCCATTAAATTTTCAAAATCTCAGATGAGCGACAGGATATTCGATACGTCAGACCCTACCCACATCGAACATGTCATAACATCCACACACCCACACGCCATCGTCCATTCGGTATCCTTAGCCGATGTCTGACATGAATTGGAAGGAGTAATGCGCATCTCCGAATTATTACTGACATCGCACTAGAACGAACCCAGGATCAGAATAAAAGGACAATCAAATAATACCTAAGCATCGTGGGAGATCTGTAGACGATGTGTACGTACATTCGTGTGCCTCACATCAGCAGGCACAATCTAATAAACAACGAATCCATTACACGTGATTGACGTGTTGCTATCAGTCTCAGCCTTAACCGTGAATCGTTTGTTTGTTAAACGCGAAAGGATATTTATAAATTTGATGCCATCAGTGCAGGGCTATTTATACGGCTACAGTAAGTGAGGAAGCAACACATTCTCATATACCCTTGAACAGGCAATTTCCTTTTTGCGTTTTTTCATGTATGTTATATAGTACGTCATCATCATGCTCGTGTTCGCACAATTAACATCTATTAAAATATCCACTTTGCCATAAGCGACAGGATGTGTGCGACAGGATGTGGGACGCGGTAGAAGCCGTGCTATGTTTGTAGGGAAAGTTTTTCACAGTTATTTTAAGTACGAATTTTAATTGTGGGAGGCTATTGGAATGTCTTCTTCTTATTTATGGTATGATCAGTTCTCTTAGTTTGCAGGTACCACCCAATGATGCGTGCAGGATTTCGCCATAAATGTAACACACAAAATTCCTTTATTACTAAAATTTGACAGCGATCACCACATAGTTCCCTGCACTGAACGCGACCAAAAAGAAAATGATAAAGAGTTTAAGAAAGAGACGAGATGACAGGCATGCAGCCTTGATCAGCCTCCCACAAGAAAATATTTTCATGGTTACCGGTTTCCTGTGTGTTAAATAAGAATAATTTGCGAAGACATTATATCTACACGATGTCTCGATGCTGGAAACATGGACATATGGCAAAATATTGCAAATACGAACTAAACCTGTCCTGTGAGTAGGGCGTTAGAATATACTCACAGCTAGGTCGGCTTGATGTAAGAGGCGACTAAAGGCCGAGTGGTAGCCGGGGTCCCAACGCCCTGTGCGCCCGATGAAATACCACCCCATCAAGCTATAGGCTCCGTGAAATGGTTGAGAAAAATCCTTGGCCATCTTTCGGAGCTTGGCTGATGGACCGGTTCGAGAAAAGGTTGGTTAGGTGGTAGTCGGTCCCAAGGTGAGATACCACCCCGTCACGCTGTACATTCCGCGATAACGTCGAGAGAAATGTTCGACGGTGTTTCGGATATGTGGCTGATGGCCCGGACTGACAAGGGGATAAGTCATGATGGTACCTTCTGATATAAAGAATTCCGGAGGTAAACTAGTCTCCCATTCGGTTCTCCGGGGGGACTATGTGGAACATCATGCAGATATCATGATTAATAATGGAACTTTAAGAGGTTCGTCATCGCACAACCGGGTTCGCTCTCGAGGCTCGGCCCACGCTCGACTGGTGACGGCATTTTGTAACATCAGGGGCATCGGTTTCACCAATACCAATGTAAACGCCGTCCACCAATATTTGCAAACAACGAAACCTGATATCCTTGCCCTAACTGAGACCCAAGTCGATTCGTCAACTGATTCGACATATCTTCGTTGCTCAGGATACGACTTACATTCGAGATTCCGTTTTAAAGGCGGAGTCTGCGTCTTCGCGCGGTCCAATCTGGCTTGCCAGAGGATGGAGGCGTTGGGACCCAATAATATGGACATGATATGGTTGAGGGTCGTGCTGAGGAATTCCGTTAAATTTCTTTGTTGTCTTTACCGCTCCCCGAATCTCGATCGACCGCGGTATGGGGCGTTGCTGAGCAAACTTCGTTCATATGGACTTTCCTAACAGCTTTGCGACTGGACGAAGAGCTTCCTCGAGAATCCATCGATCCGGGTTGTTGTGAACGGCGAGTGTTCGGATCTGTATCCTGTTAATTCAGGGGTGCCCCAGGGTTCTATTTTGGCTCCAACCTTGTTTTTGCTTCACATAAATTATTTATTGGAGACAACGGATAACAAACTGTTCAGTTTTGCGGATGATAGTACGCTTGTTTCCTCCTTTTCGAGTGTTCGGCCAATTGGTGCATATGCATCGCATCGGCTGAGATGTAGACAGATTGACTCTCTGCATCAGGATCTAGATAGGGTCCTGCAGTGGGGAAGGGCCAATCTCGTCGACTTCAATGCAGCGAAGACACAATATACAACATTCACAAAGAAAAGTGGATCATCAGTTCCACAGCTGATGATGAATGGCCGGGCCCTCGAGGCTGGGGAAAGTTTGAAATAGCTCGGCGTCACGGTCTGTGGGAAGGTATCATGGTGTTGGGTCTTGAGGCGGCGGCGTCGTTAACGTGCCTTGCCTCTTTATAGGAAATCCCCCGAAGCCAAGTTTACCAGAGAAACTTCAATGTTTTCGATGGCCTCAATGGGCCGTCGGTTCTTCGGTTCTTTTCGTGCCTTTGGTACCTTCGGTGGCTTCGCTACCTTCCGTGCCTTACTGTGTCTTCAATGTCTTCAATGTTTTCAAGGTTGGTCGAACCGTAATAGAAAGAAAGACTAAATCGTTTCTACTGGTCTTTATTTTTAAGATTTAATTTATCAGAGGTCGGTTTATAAAAGTTTTTTTTGTTTTGAATTACTGGTTGGCCGTGGATTCGTCGTCCTGGATCTCGACTCACTGTGGCAGATCTCCCTTGCCTTTCTTGCCACAGAAAATCAATTACTGTTTAATTTTACCTGTGATTGCTTTCGCTGCGTGCCGCCTGGTGAGATTCCCATTCCCAGTCAATTGGTTATGTGCTTCTCGAATATCTTGAGTAGTTGCCTGACGAGTCACTCCAAGACTTTTATATGGGTCACCTAAATTGATGGTGCATACAACTTTGTTGACCTCCAATTAACTGGGTGCACAAATTTGCCTGATAATTTATCAATTTTATTTCGACTTTATTTGGTATAATTTTAATTTTAACAACTTTAAACTTTTTCTTTTGTATAATTTTAATTTTAAGAACTTTAAACTTTTCTTTTTGTATAATTTTAATTTTTAGAACTTTAAACTTTTTCTTTTTGTATAATTTTAATTTTAAGAATCTTTAACTTTGCTCTTGGTGCCGTGACCGAATTTTTCTTCTTACTGCCTTTTCTTTTTCTTTGTTCAACTCAACAAACAAACCGTCAGCAACGGAACTTAAGACCGTATTCTCTCGCTCTCCATTCACGTCCACTTCGAAAAACAAATTCGAACTCGAAGAACTGCACGATCCACACCCGAATCGGGGCGGGTTCAAAAACTCACTTCTGGATCGTGCAATTCTTCCACCACCTTACCATCGTACTATTTTAAAACAAAATTATATTAAACACAAATTATCAAATGATGGTGGTGGCCGACGTACGTGACACCCCCCCCCCCCCCCCCCCCCCACAAGACTGCGTGGCATTCTTAGGAGAGGAATGTCACGCCGGAGAGTGGACGGCGGAGAGCAAACAAACAAACAATCAGTAAACCTACCAACCAATAAATAAATAAATAAATAAACATGCTTAAGTACTAATGTTAGTAATGATTATACTACTTATATATCATTGTTAGTAGGAAATAAATAAATCATGCTTAAGTGCTAATGTTAGTAATGATTATACTACTTATATATCATTGTTAGTAGGAAATAAATAAATCATGCTTAAGTGCTAATGTTAGTAAGGATTATACTACTTATATATGAGGGTTAGTACAAATAGATAACTAAATAAATAAATAAATAACACGTAGGTATTAATATAAGAGGGGGAACAACAGACTAGCGCTCCACAAAACCAATGACAACACAAACGCCCGCGGTGGGCCCGACACTCAAACCGATGGTTGGTCCGAAAGCTCGACCGCCCACACGATCCGGTTAGGACCCCCTCGCTAAGGCGAGGTGATCCCCTCTCGTACAACCACTCCAAAATGTCACCCGGCCGGCGAAAACGTCCCGCTCTTATATATCTTCTTTAATCCTCCTCTTTTGGACTCGGTACTTGCCCCGGTCCATGGGTTGGTAGATCGGGGGGTTTGTCCCGTTTCGGCGGCAAAACCTACCATCACCCGACATTATAGTGCGCTTTCGCACTTTCATATATGCGATCCAACCCCTAGCACTGGGGTTTGCCTCTGCAGTCTGCGCTGGGACTGCGCCTGCAGCATTAGGCCTGGCCTTAAATACTTTCGTCAGACTCTCAAGTTGGTATCCCTCGACGAAGGTCCTTTACAAGGACAAAGATTCCGGAGGGTAACCAGAGTCTGGCCAGCTAGGATCAGGGTCTCCAAGTTACCGGAAGGCTTAACCTTTCCGTAATTGTTCTTTTATAAAAAACGCTGTCTATAACTATATGTTATTAACGTCCACTGTGTGGGGTTCATCCGGATGACCACGTGGGTAGCACGTGGTTGAACAGCTTTTCGCAGCCCTCCCCTGTATGGGTAGGGTCACCGGGCGAGTACCTGCCGCAGTACCGACCTTAACAGGTCCCTTTGGCACGTCTCCCCGTTTGGCTGCCACACGCTCAACCCTTCCCGTCCCATTGCTGATAAATTGAATGGAGAATGGCACGGGATTTACGGTCGTTCGGGGAAAAACCAAACAACCACCCGGCCCGTCTACCTTACAATTCCGAGACAGGAAGTCGTACCCCAACAATCCGTCTTCCTCCAAATCCGGCAAGGAGTCTACTATTTGGAAACTGCAGGGAATCTCATGGTGCAACTTGAAATTCCCAGCGCAGCATCCCCTCGACTTGCCTTTGACAAACAGCGCTTGGAGCGTTGTAGATTTATGCACATCCATGCCATATCTAGGATGGAGTGCCTTCAGCTTCAACAGGCTGATCTCAGCGCCGGTGTCCACGATTAGGCGCGTAGGGTTCCTACGGCCAATGTCTAGAGGGAGAGCTACAATCGGGACTCGAGTCGGCGAAAACTGAGAACAGCTGGAGCTGGGTTTCGTTTTTAGTGCGGTCGGGTAGGATCTTGCCGACCCGACCTTGGGGAGTTTCCCGAACTCTCCCATTTTGCTTTATGTCGACACTCTGCAGGAAAACTGAGCTATCTTTTTAGAGCCAAGAAATATTTTACTACGTCCCAACTTCTTCTCCTATATAAATCCCAAATTAGACCCGCGCTCGAATATTGCTCTCATGTTTGGAGCTCGGCTCCTAAACATACCCTCGATCTACTTGAGAGCATACAGAGACGAGCGATCCGCCTGCTCGGGGACTCGGCGCTGACGTCGGGACTACAGTCGCTATCACATTGAAGGCGCTTAGCCGACCTCTGTCTGTTTTACAGATATTATCACGGGTACTGTTCTTTGGAGATTCTTGGTATTGTTTCACGCAATTCGGCTTATAGCGCTCCATCTCCCGATGGCGCGAACATCACTGCATCAGAACTCGTTCCGTTACAGATCGGGGAAGCTGTGGAACTCCCTTCCCACGCGAGTGTTCCCGGAGCGTTACAACCTGCAACTGTTCAAAAATAACTGCAACAGTTATTTGATGGCATCTCGGGGCGCCCACTCGGCGCTATAGGTTCGCCTCTCCCGAGAGAAGAATAATTAAAAAAGTAGAAAAAACATCGCTTGGTCATCTGTCTGAAATGCGGCGGAAAAGCACGGTCCAAGCAGAACCCAAATGTTTGTTTTGCGAATCAGATTGTGAAGAAGTAACGCAAACCCAGCAGGTAGTTACAAATGCTAAGCATTCAAAAACGCGATGACCAACCTTTTAAATAAAAAAGGACTGGTTTCAGTATATACAAATTATAATAACTTAAAGCAAGGTGTAACTGCACAAGATCCCCTTGCCCAAATGATTAAAGAATATGGCACAGATATGGTGCTCATCAACGAGCAGTGCAGGATGCCTGACAGCAGTACAAATATATGGAAAGAAAACAGCAGCTTTATAGCAGCGTTCATCTGGACAACAGGAAATTCCCCTATAGAGAGCAGACAAGGCTGACGACCGGAAGGATTTGCCTATGCTAACTTGACTTATACTGTTGCTACGCTCCACATCGATGGGAAATAGAAGACTCCGAAAGCTTTTAAGCCGGACAACTGAACTAACAAGAGCCCTTATAAAATAAGGTAGCATTAGGACCAACAGTAGAGATTGCTCAAAGCCCTCGCAGTCATAGATGTAGTGCTACTTAGTGATGGCGTTGTGGACACCTTCACAAACGAAACAGACTGGTCCAGAATCGACATCACGTTTGCCGGCTCCACGTTGACAAGGCACATGGAGTGATGAATTTTGAACACCTGTATTCAAAGTGACCCGCAAACTGTGATGTGAGACGGTGGATCAATAAGTCCTTAGAAACGCCTACGATGACGCTCGTAGCATCGCTAATGGTCTGTTTTTAGTAAGCGTCACTCCTGACTAGGTACCTGTTAATTTTCAATTTGTTTCATGTTTCAATTTTGGATGATAAAGTGGGTATGAAAAAAATATCTGTGGGATGGGCGCCGCGTTTGCTCTCAGGGCGCGGTCTTGTGGCGTTTCTAACAGATAGACACACAATACACAAGCAAATAGTGAAGAACACCGAACGAAAATCGAATAAGAAAATTTATCAGAGCCGTATACTATAGCGATAATATAGCAATTCCACATCAGTTGAGTGTACTTGAGTTTAGAAATCGAATTCGTACACGCGGCAGTAGCCTGATGCTTCATTGCATCGCTTTTCACCCGTTTCGTCTTCACTATCCTTGCTTAACGCGATAGGCTCTTCTAAGGCTCTTTTGGAGCGCATGTGTCACAATCCAGATGAGTTTCTGCGCAGATTAATAACTGTGGATGAAACATGGATACGCCACTACACTCCCGAGACGAAAGAACAGTCAAAACTGTGGATTGTTAAAGGCGAGCGGGCTGCAAAGAAGGCAAAGACAGTGAAATCAGCTGGAAAGGTTATGGCTACTGTGTTTTGGGATACACGTGGTATTATCTTCATTGACTATTTGGAAAAGGGACAATAACTGGATAGTATTATCCGTCATTTTTAGCTCAGCTAAATGAGAAAATAAAAGAAAATCGTCCTCATTTTCTAAAGACTTATTGATCCGCCCTCGTATGTAGCCAGACAAACTTACACTGGATAGCAGTAGGAGTAGTTCAACTTGCATGAGAAGGATTATCATAAGTTTCGAAAACTGTTTTTCGAAGCATTTCTTGACCATAAAGGCGAGTGATTCTGGAGGAGACATCACAAAGACGACTCCGCTTTTAATAAAGAATCCAATTGGCTGTCATCCCGCTGTGTCTGCGTCAAATCGGCGTTCTTAATGGTAGCATACAGTTGAATAGAACCAATTCGATAAAATGCATCCGCTGCAACGTCCTGGATTCCCGGAACGTATTCTATTTGGGTACAGAACTGTTCAATGAGATCAAGACGTCGTTCTTGACACAAAGTTACACTTCCCGTATTCTTGGTTGTGGTCTGTCCTAGTTGTGAGGTGTCGTCCTTCAACCATGTACCGGAAGTCCTTTACTGCACTAAAATAGCGAATAAGTCTTGATCGTTGGCGCTGTGTTGATTTGAGCTTCTTTGAAAAAAATCCAAGTGCCTTGTCGGCTAACTCAGTCCAAGCGATAGCTCCTTATCATTTTTCTTTACTTCAATCAAGTACTCGTACAGAGGTGTCTATATGTGCGCAGCGTTTTGGAGAGTTGGGTGATAAACAAATTTAACATACCTAGGTAACGTCTAAGCTCACGGACTTTAGTGAACCGGAGAGCAGCATCAAAGCTTCAAGATGTTCACCTTTAGTTTTCGATGCTATGAGAATATCATCGATGTAATCATGGCCAAAATCAAGAGCTCAAGGAGCTGAGTCTATATACATGTGGAAAGTCTGCTGCATGTTGTAAGCGGCGAGTGTTCGGATATGTATCCTGTTAATTCCGGCGTGCCTCAAGGTTCTATTTTGGATCCAACCTTTTTTTTTGGTTTACATAAATGATTTGTTGGAGTCAACGGATGCCAGAGTGTTTAGTTTTGCCGATGACGGTACGATTGTTTTCTCTTTTTCGGGTGATCGACCGATTAGTGCATCAACGTCGCACCAGTTGAAATGTAGCCAGATAGACTCTCTGAATCGGGATCTGGATAAGGTTCTGCAGTGGGGAAAGGCCAATCTCGGGGCTCTAAAGGAGGGAAAGACAGTATTCAAATGGACCACAACGTTTATAAAAATGTTAAAAAGATATGTGGCACTTCTCGTATCACTGGGCGAATCATACACAATGGTGTGGTTGTTAATAACGACACCAATAAAGCAAATATCATCGGAGAGACCTTTAAATATAATCACAGACATAACCTCCAGGATGGCGACCCGGATACTAATCCAATAATTAGTTCATAGGTTCACAATAAATTAGACAACTTTAACGAGCCAACTATTGTCTTTAACTCAGCTAACAGTGCATACTCCGACCACACACGTGATAATGATCAGGGTTTCGTCACACCAAATACCCTACAGAACCTAGTTAAAGAGACCTTAAGAAGTCACCCGGTATCGACACCATGTTGAACCACTCGTTGCGAAGAATTTTTGCATTATTCTTGCCTATCTCGTCGCTCCTCTCTTGCATCAGCAAAATATATGAAGAGTTTATATACGAGAAGCTAAACAACTTTATCAGTGCCAGAAACCTAATACATGATTTCTAGTTTGGATTTAGTAGAACGCACAGCACCACTATGGCTCTTAATGTATTTCAAAACCACTTCTACGTACGGCTTTTTAATAAGAAACCCACCATTGCTGTGAGCTTGGACATTAAAAAGGCTTTCGCCACGACGTGGATCGAAGGTCTCGTCTTTAAATTATTGATCACTGGTCTTAGTAGGACCCTGTGTAATATCATCTACCACTTCGTTCGAAACAGAACCTTTCAAGTTCGAGTGAATGGAAAGCTATCCCAAAAGTTCAACGCCGCCGCAGGCGTACCACAAGGCACCATTCTAGACCTCATATTATCTAATATCTACACCTGAGATATTCCTCACCCTCTGGACAGGAGAATAAACCAGATATGCTATGCGGATGACGCCCTAGTGTACACGTCATCCAAAAGCCCTAAACTCGTAACAAATCGACTCAACCGTCACCTGAACGAACTGTGTCAGTATTACTGTCGATGGAAAATTCGACTTAATCCTTCCAAAGCAGTAGGCATAATTCTTAGTACTAAACGCTCGCAACCTACTTCTCGATATTCACAGAATATTTGAATACAAATAGGAATTATTACGACTAGACCACAGGGCAGAATGAAATATCTTGGGGTCGCTTATACCCCAAAAATGAATTTTATCAAACATGTGACCCACATTCTTCAAAGCGGCCTCGATCGGTCTAAGCACCTGCACAACATTTTGAAGTGGAGCAACAAAGTTGACACCAAGTTAAGCTTCTCTGCAATAAGCAGCTAATCCGATCTGGAATATCGTACGCCTTTCCCATATGGTCCTGCATTTCTTCGGCCCAAATGGAAAGACTTCGAGTTTTTGAAAGGAAACTCCTCACAAGATGCACCAACCATGCTAGTGTTACGATCCAGCGCCGTGCTTCCTCGACGCGACCGAGGGAAGAGCGTGGAAAGTCTTTTTTTCTAAATAGTAACATTTAAATTTAATAACTTTGATATTTCTTTTACACAAAACTTTTATTTTAAAACACCAAATGTTACACTCTTATTTATTTCTTTTATTTTAAAACTAATTAATTCTCTTCACACAAAACAAAACGCGTCCTTCCTCGTTGGAAGTCTGATTATTTCTCCTATGTTATTTATGATTTCGTATGAACGAAATCAATCAGTTGCCCCTAGTTACCTAATGGGGGTGATTCTTGTTAACAGAAAAACTATTGCAAACTATCGCAGCTGCTTAGGTATTTTTGGGATAACGGTAATTGTGTGAAATGTTGTTATGAAATGGATAGGTTGAAATTTTGTATGTGTATGTTATGTTATGATATGCAAATTGAGAATTAGGGATGATGACTGTATTTCTAATATATAATTGAATTGATTAGTATGTAAATGTAGGAACTATGGAAATTGAATTGATATGCAAATGTGTTTGAAGAAAAAAGATATTTATTATATAAAGTGTTTAAATGTATATTATGGGATTTTAAGGTTAAATGGGTAAGTTAGGATTGAGGTAAGGATTTTGGGAAGGCGGTAGGGCTGCGAGCAATACACTAGCAGGCCTGACGGTCGCCATTACCCTAACTCTCACCTACACGAAGGTGCCTCCATTGCCCCTATCGATGAGTACCAGCTACAATTAGCATGCAAGTACCTCGAAAGCATTTAGAACAGCGAGAACCTACTTGTACTTGAGCCTTGCGTTCTTGACCCTTCTCTCTTTCGACCACCACAATTTCTTTTTCAGTACAAAAAGTATGCTTCCTGGACCCATCCCCTAGGGTATACTGCTGACACACTACAAACACGCACGCACAGTACAAGACAGCAGAAATACCATACACACAAATATTTAAGTGAACTCGGAAATAGCGTGAATAAAGTTCGAAAGACAGCAATAGGTGAATTGCTGCTAGAACTGAAACGCCGTCCAGAGGCCACCACCGACCCACTGAAAGCAGAGGTGCAACAAGTACTAAAGGAAGATGCCAGTGTGACAACATCTTCCGCCAAAGGAAGATGGACCCACACCATGATACTTGATATAGAAACATGGGTGAAAAGAAAACATGGCGAGCTGAATTACCACTTGACTCAGCTAATATCAGGACATGGATGCTTTCGGCAACATTTGCAGAGTATAAGCATGTGAATCACCCATACTACTTGTATTGCGAAGGTAAAATAGAAAATATGGAACACGTGTGGCGGCCCTTGCGAACGCCACTACTCACCTGCTAGCCTACCACCAGGTAAACCCTCGTTTATAAGCCTTCGGCGCCAATAAGTCGTGTACTTACCTGCACTAGCACATTGAATAACCGCAATGTCAGCTGATACATAAAGTGTATCAGCAATAACAGGCATCCCCCCTAAATATAAACGCTTAAAAAATATATAAGAGTACAACATGGGCATAATAAAACCTGAAAGGTACGACCTACCTGCCCATACGACCAACCACCAGCTGCAATATTTAACTGCGCTGTTCAAATATTGCCAAACCCAAGCACGCCATAGGAAGTACAAATTGGTCGCACATCTAGCAACCAACATTGCATTATCCCCTATCAAGAAATTGGTCAAAAGAAACGGCGACTATGCAACGAGAAATGTTTATATTTTCTCTTGATACGTACCCGAAATGCCACACACAGGCAATATAGAACTTACCAGCGTAAATACACGCACGCCGGCGCGACTTTGTCAATGCCAACGGCCACCATGCGCACGATCGGCAATCATGCTACAATGTAGGCGCTGATCATGCAAATACAATAACCTTTCCAGAACAACTCGCCCCAGCTGCGAATGTGTTGTTATTATGTTTACTCAATGTATATGGTCCGCATGCTGGGCGACACAAGCGATGATCACTAACGAGGGATCATGCTGTGTGTTCAACCCTTAGAGGATAGGGAACCAAGTAAGTAGAAAAAAATGACCAAATATGGTCATCGAGGCGATAGATAGGTTTTTGGTATCCTGTCGCCTCGAGTGCAGAAGAGTATCGTTTCGGACACAGAGTGAACGAGTAAAGGCACAGGGTTCGGTAACATTAAATACGTTTAATACAGTTTGCTCCGCCATCAGTAAATGCACTGCGTTCGGTAACATTAAATACGTTTAATACAGTTTGCTCCGCCATCAGTAAAATGCACTGAGTTCGGTAACATTAAATACGTTTAATACAGTTTGCTCCGCCATCAGCAAATGCACTGAGTTCGGTGACATTAAATACGTTTAATGCAGTTTACGCCACAATCAGTAAATGCAGTGAATATGTTTGCTCCACCATCGGTAAATGCACTGAGTCGGTAACGTAAATACCTTTAATACAGTTTACACCACAAGCAGTAAATGCAGTGAATATGGTGACATTGAATACCTTTAAAACAGTGCACATATAATGTATTAAATACCAGATTAAGACACTAAATATTATTACATATAATAATTGGAATGCTGTGTAAGTTTACTGTGTAAATTTAATCCATGGAATGTTATTACATATAATACTTTAAATACCAGTGTAAGTTAATGCATGAAATACTGTACATTTAAATCATATATACTATTATATTTAATACTTTAAATACCAGTGTAAGTTAATTCATGAAATACTGTACATTTAAATCATATATACTATTATATTTAATACTTTAAATACCAGTGTAAGTTAATTCATGAAATACTGTACATTTAAATCATATATACTATTATATTTAATACTTTAAATACCAGTGTAAGTTAATTCATGAAATACTGTACATTTAAATCATATATACTATTATATTTAATACTTTAAATACCAGTGTAAGTTAATTCATGAAATACTGTACATTTAAATCATATATACTATTATATATAATACCTTAAATACCAGTGTAAGTTTAATTCGTGAAATGTTATTACATATAACACTTTAAATACTGTATAAGTAAATTCATTAAATATACTGTGTACATTACATTCATAAGAATATATACTGTTACTTTAAGTTCAATAACTATCATTTGTACCGATTAAATAAGTTTTAGTTAAAAGAATAAAAATAGACTTAAGGAACCACCAGTGGTTTGCTTTCACCATCGAAGCTCGTCGAGCGGGCATGCAGTAAGGACGTCTCGGTGAACCAGTGTCGGACGGACACTCTATCGAGACGAGGGCAAAACCCCTCATAATAGAAGAGCCAAGGTAGCGATACCACAATTGGTGACCTACCAAGTGAAGAAGAACACGCAACCCTGCCGCACAGTCCTCAATATATCCTAATTTAGTGACCGAGACAACGTGCGGAAGGACAATCCTGCCCAGGGAGCACACAAGTGGAGTCAGATCGCGGCGCTATCCTCAACACAGCGCGAGTAACGACACCTGACGAAACCAAAACCTCAACGTTGGACTCCAGGTGACGCAATTTTTTTTTTTTTTTTTTTCTTCTTTTTAACTATATATACGCTGAGCTCCTTCAGAGCCAGCTAAAACACAATATTTTTCTTTCTCTGTCATTTTATTTTTAAAGAGTAGTTTAAAATTTCCTTTTATAATTGAATGGTACAAACGAGCACAGCAACAAATTCGCGTAGTAGGCCCCTTCCGGGCATCGAAAAATCGGAACCGATACGGATGTTACACCGGAAAACCATACACAGTAAAGTAACCAATCCTCACGTACACATTGTTCACTCGTGCCCATCGAAACAACTGCAAGCGACTAGCTTGTCGCCACGGCGCAGAGTTATAGTTCCATTTCCCACCAACTTTTCCTACATTTCTCGTGGTTCTGGCGTTTCAAGGAACGGCCCCATCACCTTTTGTAGAAAATGGCCCAGTTTACGAGGTCAAAGAAGGCGCAACAGGAGCCCCAAACCGAATCACTGCGGGAGTCGCATACCGAACCACAGACGGTGCCACGGGCGGAGCTACAGCGGGAGCTAGAAGTGCCGCGCCCGGATTCTCCGGCCTTCGTGGACGCGCTCAGCGTAGAACAGCCCACGGACTCGCGACACGAAAAGACCCGCGACACACGCCCACACAGATCGGAGTCCCCGGTATCCGCTAGTGCGACTCCAACAGAGCAGTCACCACATGTTGCCTCGCGCGACTTGCGCTTGCCTCCGTTCGATGAGGAGGAATCGGAACTCTGGTTCACCATGGCGGACCTAATATTTGAGGCAGCAGGCGTGAGCGAAGAGAGACCACGGGCGCTGGAGGTTATGAGAGTGTTAAACCGAAACCAGCGTACACATGTGGCACATATTATAAGAACTCCTGGTAACAGCCCTTATACGGATATGAGGGAAACGCTCCTCAACGCGCTCGAGGAGTCTATTGCCAAGAGGCACCAACGCTTGTTCAACGAGACCAATTTCACGGGGATGAAGCCATCACATTTTCTCACACATTTGCGGTCTATAGCGGGGAAGGGGATCTCTGATGATGTCATCAGACCCCACTTCATTAGGGGTCTTCCGCAACAAGCGCGTCCTACCGTAATCGCTCAGCCTAATCAAAGCCTGAGTTGGCTTGCAAAGATTGCAGATGCAATCGTAGAAAGCGCTGACCAACGAGAGGAGTTCCCCGCCTTTCAGGTAGCGACCATTAATCGACAGGATGAATCGTCTTCGCGATACTACTCTTCGCACCATAACACCCCACGCTCAAGTGAGGGCACCAACACGTCACAACCAATCGCCACAGACTCGGCGCAAGCTTTGGCGCATACTCGAGACTCAAGGCAATCCCATTTCCGGCAACCGGGACCCTCGCGTTACGAGTTAGGTTTACAACGCGAGATTGCCCAATTACGAGCCGAATTGCGAGACTTCGCGCGCGCGGCCCAAAACCGCCCGACATATCAGAGGCCCCAGACCCAGACCCAAACCCCGACCACAGCAGGTCAACGCGAACCCCCGAGAGGTGCCAATAGCATGCGCGGTAGACCCACACCACAGCCGACGGCGAACCCTCAAAGGGCACTAACACCCGCCTGGTGTTCATACCATCGGCGGTTTGGGGCAAAGGCCCGCAAATGCACACAACCCTGCGGGTGGAAGCCCGTAAAACCAGCAACAAAAGCGGATTTAAACTAGGACGGCCGACCGCTATTCCAGCGCAGACGGTCGGCACACTCCAAGTAAGCCGCTTAACAATCAAAGACCCGAGATTGGATATAAGTTTTACGGTCGACACTGGCGCCGACATATCAGTCTTACCTAAGTCATACGCTTCGCAAAATAAAACGTCCAGCAGACTCCAATTACTAGCAGCGAACAACACATCCATAGCTACTTACGGACGTAAGTACCTACGACTGGATCTAGGTTTGCGGCACCCCATAGGTTGGCACTTCATTGTGGCCGATGTCTCCGAACCATTAATAGGGTCGGACTTACTATCGCGCCACAACTTGCTAGTCGACACCGCGAACAATAGATTGGTGGAGCAACGGTCACTAAGCCATCCGTCTGGGGAAGCCCCACGGACGCCACACGAGGCCGACACCACATGCGATGAAATTCCGGCTCTACTGGAAGAGTATAGACACTCGATAGTACCACTGCCCAAGCAGGAGCACATAGAGTCCGGGGTTTACCATCACATCGAGACACGGGTTCCACCGGTAAGCCAACGCCCGCGACGACTAGCACCGGACAAATTGCGCGCAGCACGCGAAGAATTCGACTACATGCTGGAGCAAGGAATCTGCCAACCTTCAGTCAGCCCATGGGCCAGCCCGCTTCACCTAGTTAAGAAACGAAGTGGCGAATGGCGCCCGTGCGGCGACTACCGACTGTTAAACGCGGTCACAATTCCTGACCGATACCCCATCGCACACTTGTATGATTACTCATACAAATTGCGCGGATGCACAATCTTCACGACCCTGGACCTCACCAGGGCATACCACCAAATCCCAGTGGCCCACGAAGACATCCCAAAAACCGCGGTCATTACCCCTTTTGGACTATATGAGTTCAAGGTAATGACTTTTGGTCTTAGAAACGCCGCTCAAACATTTCAAAGGTACATCGATTCAGCTCTGCGAGGGCTAGATTGTTGCTACGCCTACATCGATGATATTCTCATTGCGTCTCAAAACCGAGCGGAGCACCAGCAACATCTTAAACAGGTGTTAGAACGCCTCCGCCGTTACGGACTCATGATTAACCCAGACAAATGCCAAATTGCCAAAGAGCAGGTGAGCTATTTGGGTTATCATATCAACAATCAGGGTATCCGCCCTCTCTCGGACAGAGTTAAAGCTCTCAGCGAATTCCCACGTCCTACCAACATTCGCGAATTACGACGTTTCCTGGGCATGCTTAATTTTTACCGGCCGACATTACAAAATGCCGCGCATGTCCAGGCCCCTCTAAATGAATATTTAAAGGGGGCAAAGAAGAACGACAAACGTCCAATCGTCTGGACGGAAGCAGCAAGTAACGCATTCCGGCAGGCGAAAGCGCAACTTTCAAACGCCGCTCTGCTGCGTTACCCAGCAGAGGGCGCACAGTTAGCAATACAATGCGACGCGTCGGACACCGCAATTGGGGCGGTGTTAGAGCAAGAGTGCGACGGGAACTGGGAGCCGCTCGGTTTTTACTCCAGAAAGCTCAGTACTTCAGAACGGAAATACAGCACTTATGACCGAGAGTTATTAGCCATTTACAGCGCTATCAAACACTTTCGACACATGGTCGAGGGTCGCCAAACGATCGTCAGAACGGACCATAAGCCATTGAGCCACGCTTTCCGGAAGAAGTCCGGAAATGCATCGCCGCGGCAGGAGCGGCACTTGGACCTGATAGGCCAATACGTTACCGAGATAAAGTACGTTCCAGGTGACCAGAACGTAATTGCAGATGCACTATCTCGCATAGACATGATTCAATTGCGCGCAGCCTTAGCCGACGCCGACTTGGAGCAAGCCCAAAAAAACGACAGCCAGCTTAAAGCTCTCGTGACAGCAGACACAGCACTCGAACTGCGAAGGTTCGCGATAGACACCACCGGGAAAACTATTTGGTGCGACGTCTCAACGGGTACAGTCAGGCCGTACATTCCTGCTGGGTTGCGTTGGGGCATTTATGAGACTTTTCATAACCCAGCTCATCCCAGCGGGCGCGCGACGGCTGCCGCGATTCGGCGTAAGTTCGTTCGGCCACATATGAACAAGGACCTCACAAAGTGGGCGAGAGCGTGTCTCAAGTGTCAACGTTGTAAGATAAGCCGACACAACGTACTGGAACCGGCACAATTCAAGCTGCCCGAGGCGCGCTTCGCCCACGTTCACATCGACATAGTCGGTCCCTTAACTCCCTCCAGAGGATTCTCGTACCTGCTCACGATGATAGATCGCTTTACGCGATGGCCCGAGGCTACCCCATTACGTGTGGTGACCGCAGAGAGTGTGGCTCGGGCTTTCTACTCAACGTGGGTAACGCGTTTCGGCGTTCCCACAACACTTACCTCGGACAGGGGACCACAGTTCGAGGCCACGATTTTCAGACAGCTTACGGCGTTGCTGGGTTGTAAAAGGGATCGTACGACAGCATATCATCCTGCTGCCAACGGAATGATAGAACGTTGGCATAGATCTTTGAAGGCCTCCTTAATGTGCCATAATGACACGCAGTGGTTCGACGCCCTGCCCACTGTCCTCCTCGGTTTAAGGACCAGCATGAAGGAGGACCTAGGAGCCTCAGCAGCCGAGCTCACTTACGGCACCAGCCTCGTTTTGCCCGGCGAGCTTTTCGTCGACGGCGAGGCACCTGCGGAGCAAACGAAGGGCGTGGGGTACCTACGTGACTTGATGCGGAAAATACGACCAAGACCGGTGGACCGACACGGGGCTAAGAGAGTTTTCGTGCATCCAGAGTTGCACAACTGTACACACGTGTTCGTTAGGGTGGACAAAGTAAAGAAACCACTCGACCCTCCTTATGAGGGCCCGTTCAAAGTGATTAAAAGAATCAGCGAACGGGTCTACGAGTTGGACAGGCATGGAAAAACAGCCACAATCAGCGTGGAACGGTTAAAACCTTGTTTTCCAGGGGTGCACTTCTCACACTACCCAAGTGCCGAAAGAGACACCACCGACCTCGGCGGGCGTGCCCGATCAATATAAAGGTCCAATTACGCGAAGTCAAAAACGACTGCGCACTCGACAAGCACAACCGATCGGATATTAATAACAGAAGCCCAAGAGCACGTCTCACGCGTAATACCTCCTTATTTTTTTTTATCGTGACTAAGTCACTGGGGCGGGAGTGCTGTGGCGGCCCTTGCGAACGCCACTACTCACCTGCTAGCCTACCACCGGGTAAACCCTCGTTTATAAGCCTTCGGCGCCAATAAGTCGTGTACTTACCTGCACTAGCACATTGAATAACCGCAATGTCAGCTGATACATAAAGTGTATCAGCAATAACAGGCATCCCCCCTAAATAGAAACGCTTAAAAAATATATAAGAGTACAACATGGGCATAATAAAACCTGAAAGGTACGACCTACCTGCCCATACGACCAACCACCAGCTGCAATATTTAACTGCGCTGTTCAAATATTGCCAAACCCAAGCACGCCATAGGAAGTACAAATTGGTCGCACATCTAGCAACCAACATTGCATTATCCCCTATCAAGAAATTGGTCAAAAGAAACGGCGACTATGCAACGAGAAATGTTTATATTTTCTCTTGATACGTACCCGAAATGCCACACACAGGCAATATAGAACTTACCAGCGTAAATACACGCACGCCGGCGCGACTTTGTCAATGCCAACGGCCACCATGCGCACGATCGGCAATCATGCTACAATGTAGGCGCTGATCATGCAAATACAATAACCTTTCCAGAACAACTCGCCCCAGCTGCGAATGTGTTGTTATTATGTTTACTCAATGTATATGGTCCGCATGCTGGGCGACACAAGCGATGATCACTAACGAGGGATCATGCTGTGTGTTCAACCCTTAGAGGATAGGGAACCAAGTAAGTAGAAAAAAATGACCAAATATGGTCATCGAGGCGATAGATAGGTTTTTGGTATCCTGTCGCCTCGAGTGCAGAAGAGTATCGTTTCGGACACAGAGTGAACGAGTAAAGGCACAGGGTTCGGTAACATTAAATACGTTTAATACAGTTTGCTCCGCCATCAGTAAATGCACTGCGTTCGGTAACATTAAATACGTTTAATACAGTTTGCTCCGCCATCAGTAAAATGCACTGAGTTCGGTAACATTAAATACGTTTAATACAGTTTGCTCCGCCATCAGCAAATGCACTGAGTTCGGTGACATTAAATACGTTTAATGCAGTTTACGCCACAATCAGTAAATGCAGTGAATATGTTTGCTCCACCATCGGTAAATGCACTGAGTCGGTAACGTAAATACCTTTAATACAGTTTACACCACAAGCAGTAAATGCAGTGAATATGGTGACATTGAATACCTTTAAAACAGTGCACATATAATGTATTAAATACCAGATTAAGACACTAAATATTATTACATATAATAATTGGAATGCTGTGTAAGTTTACTGTGTAAATTTAATCCATGGAATGTTATTACATATAATACTTTAAATACCAGTGTAAGTTAATGCATGAAATACTGTACATTTAAATCATATATACTATTATATTTAATACTTTAAATACCAGTGTAAGTTAATTCATGAAATACAGTACATTTAAATCATATATACTATTATATTTAATACTTTAAATACCAGTGTAAGTTAATTCATGAAATACTGTACATTTAAATCATATATACTATTATATTTAATACTTTAAATACCAGTGTAAGTTAATTCATGAAATACTGTACATTTAAATCATATATACTATTATATTTAATACTTTAAATACCAGTGTAAGTTAATTCATGAAATACAGTACATTTAAATCATATATACTATTATATTTAATACTTTAAATACCAGTGTAAGTTAATTCATGAAACACTGTACATTTAAATCATATATACTATTATATTTAATACTTTAAATACCAGTGTAAGTTAATTCATGAAATACTGTACATTTAAATCATATATACTATTATATTTAATACTTTAAATACCAGTGTAAGTTAATTCATGAAATACTGTACATTTAAATCATATATACTATTATATTTAATACTTTAAATACCAGTGTAAGTTAATTCATGAAATACTGTACATTTAAATCATATATACTATTATATATAATACCTTAAATACCAGTGTAAGTTTAATTCATTAAGTGCTATTATATTTAATACTTTAAATACCAGTGTAAGTTAATTCATGAAATACTGTACATTTAAATCATATATACTATTATATATAATACCTTAAATACCAGTGTAAGTTTAATTCGTGAAATGTTATTACATATAACACTTTAAATACTGTATAAGTAAATTCATTAAATATACTGTGTACATTACATTCATAAGAATATATACTGTTACTTTAAGTTCAATAACTATCATTTGTACCGATTAAATAAGTTTTAGTTAAAAGAATAAAAATAGACTTAAGGAATCACCAGTGGTTTGCTTTCACCATCGAAGCTCGTCGAGCGGGCATGCAGTAAGGACGTCTCGGTGAACCAGTGTCGGACGGACACTCTATCGAGACGAGGGCAAAACCCCTCATAATAGAAGAGCCAAGGTAGCGATACCACACACGTACTCACAGAGTACGTAAGATTCAAGATCGCACGAACGATTTTGGAGAGACGTATGAGACGGGCAGTTAGTCCGCCAGGGGTAATAGAATACATGCTGAGTTCAAAACGGGCATGGTCCGTAACAAATGTGACATGATGAAGCAGTTGCGACGCGACGAGAGGAGTAACATATAAACTCTGTCCCGCTCCGCGATGGAATATCTAAAAGAACATTCCGCGGGGATTCTGTAGCCGAAAGGCAAATTATGCAATAGTTATGTAATGTTTCGCTTAGAGCGTTTGCATAAGTCCAGTAAGTTATAATATAAGATAATTAAGGTAGAATTTAAGAATTTTTTGTCTAGCATGTAATTTAGAAACTAAGAAGATAAAAAGAAAATAAAAAAATATTATAAAAATGAAAGATGATTCCGCGGGGATCAACGGGAATATGTGCCTGGCGGGAGGTGGTTTTAGTCGGTAAAAATCCGGCATGGATCTGGATCGGTCCAGAGGTATCTTTTGAAGATACCTACCGAAACCGAAAAAAAACTCGTTCTCAAATCAACCATTGACGCGACGATTCAAGAAAGACTCCACATTCATACCAACACGAAAGCGATTAAATTCCTGCATATTTCCCAAGAAGTGAGAAGGCTCAAAACGTACTAAGCCACATAAGCTGGTGTGGATACCAAACCCTATATGGGAGCTGGAGACTGGTTTACTGAGTGAGTTACGGTGCATCATAGAGCCCCATCTGATATCTATCCACAACCAGGTGTTACAGAAAGCAAGTCTCTCAGATCTTATAACTAAATAAAACCACGTCACACTTGAAAGAAGACCTGATTCACAATGCGTGTGTTACAATGAGTTTTAGAATCTCATTTATTGTCTATTCCTAGGGCAGTGTTACAAGAATCATCTACAGGTATCAAGTCATTAAGAAAACTAATTCAAGTAGTAAATATAAGCGCCTCAATTCTGGGAGGAGGCAAAGTCACTCCGAGTGAGTTACTGTGAATTATACTAAGAACTTCAGAATCAAATAGGGAAACTATTTCCAGCGAGGTGCAAGTCGTTCAAAATAAGAAGAAATAAATAAAAGCCCTTCAAACGTGAGAAGAGACCAAAGTCACTCTGAGTGCGCTACTGTGAGATTCGTTTGCCACACATTTGTAGAGAGAAGTGTTACAAGAGTCACCCATAGGGATCAGGTTACTCACAAAACTTTGCTTTCTAAGTAAATGAGAACTTTTTCCTCCTCTTTCTTCTTCATTTTCACCATGATGACAAAAGAGAATCGAAAACGAAATCACCAGAGCCGTACACCAGTCCACCAAACGTAGCAATCCATAACTTATCAAGCGAGTTGAAACCTCATCTTTTACACCCGGCCGTGGTCGGATGTGTTCACCCTTCGGTTCTAACATTTCACAAAGTAGGTTTGTGGCGGTTCTACGAACCACACAACCCACTATAGGTGGATATGTCCTTTCCGCCAAGGAACATACTCACCTTTATCCATCACACGTGCCCCAAAAGTCCTTACTCCCACCTGAACCAGAAAGTAGCATTTCACACACCAACATTGAATTCAATAGAGAAATCAATCGAACTAAACGTTCAAAAGTCTCTAATATTGAATTCAACGCATCCAATTCGATGCGTCAATTCAACGCATCCAAGCCAACGCACCCATTCAAGGCATCAATGCGTTGCACCCATTAAACGCAATTTTCGGCAAACAAACCGAACAACGAATATCTCCTCTGGTAGCTAATAGCAATTAGTACCTAAATTCCCAGCATGACCCAAAACCTAAAAGGCACACTTGTGCAAACAAAGGATAGCGATTCGCCGCCGACCAACAGTCATGCAATCATAAACACCTTAACCCCAGACTGGATGGGAAATTTTCTGTTTCAGATGGGGGATGAAAAAAATCTCGAAATGGAGAGGAGAATTTTCAGTTTACTTCGAGCATCCGTCTAGTATAGAGTCGACATAGAGAACCGAACACAACGTTAGTCCGCGCCGCGTCGATAATCGTTACAGCAACTGCCTCCACGAAGTAAACCTCCCAAAACGACGCGAGGCAACTTAAGACAATCGACCGAACTGCCACCGCGGTTATCCTCCTAGTGACGCTGTCGTGTTGCCTAACGTGTGCCAGAAAGTCCCGAGTATATGTGTCCTGTGGATTAGTCAATCGCGATATTAGTTAAAAACATTTCTTGTTAACCGTGGATGACAACGAACAGTACGTCAAATTAAGCACAGTAAAAATTTCCGTCGACTGTGACACTTCGCTTTGCCATCGAATAGTTTACGTCGCATCCAGCAGGATATAAGAAAAGACAAATGTACACGCACCTGCTCTGATAGAATCGCCACATACAACGATACACACTGACCGAGTGCGGACGTGTTTTCAATTCGCCGATCGAGATAAATGTAAAAGTTACTTTTATGAGTCGCGAGTGAAATTTGAAATAATAAGACTATTTATAAATAAATCAATTCTAGTGATAAGAACAGTCAAAACAAAGTTATTATACATAAATACAAACAGATAAAAGAGAACGAAGCCACGTGTTTTGACAGTCAAAACAAAC
This sequence comes from Microdon myrmicae, assembly GCA_963931805.1. Taxonomy (NCBI): domain Eukaryota; kingdom Metazoa; phylum Arthropoda; class Insecta; order Diptera; family Syrphidae; genus Microdon; species Microdon myrmicae. The sequence goes on along the minus strand of OZ007500.1, from coordinate 10,054,615 downwards.
ACCGTTTAATACTAATCAACTGTGAGAGTGTATGTGAGCACGTGTTTAGCGAAAAAAAAAATTAAAGTAAAAGAAAAACAAAACAAAAACAATAAATATAAATAAAAAAGAAACAAAAGGAACTAAAATATACAGTGAAATTACAAAGTGAGGCCAACCTAATAACTAGTTTACAACAAAGACTGGCCAGCTATCTTGGATGCAACAAGCTGGGTGTACTGACCCTCAGCCTGCAGAATGGCAGACAAGAAACAAAATATTAAAAAATTGAAATCAAAGTCCGCGTTTATAAAACGCCCGGCGCGCTCCCTACTAACACGAGCGACAACAAAAGTCAACAACCCAAACGAGGCAATAACAGACTTGCTCGAAAAGGCGCAAAAAAAGGAAGAGGACAATACATTCCCCCTGGTTCCATATAATGACGGCCATATAACCAATAACATGTTTGCATGTTTAGCGACTACAGATACTGAGGACGAGGAGGAGGAAATCAGCGATCTTGAAACAAGGCTAGCCCGAGCAAGGGCGCAATTAGCAGAGAAGCGTCGCAGAAAAAAAGGAATTGGCTGAAAAGGAGCAGCTAATGGTAACACAACAGCAGCAGAAAAATCAGCAACAATGTGCACAACAGAAGCCTAGCCAACAAAAAGGATATCCACCGCAAGAGATTACAAAACAACAACCACAACAAGAGCAACAGGCAGCAAAAAGGAAAGCGAAGATACCACCCATCAACATTACAGATATGGACTGTAACGAACTGGTAAGTCTATGTAAGCTTTCTATTGGGGAGGATTTTTCAATTAGAAGACTGAAAGGGAACAGGTTTGCCATACAGACAAATTCGGTTGAGGACTTCGAAAAAATGAAAAATATGCTAAAAACGGCCACCGCGGAATTTTACACCTACACCCCGAAAGAAGTAAAGAATATAACGGTTCTACTAAAAGGCGTCGACCCTGAAACAGAACCAGAAGTTCTGTTACAAACACTACGAGAGCTTAACTGTAATGATATTGAGTTTATCGCGGTAAAACCTTTCAATACAGCTAGGGCTAGACGGAAGAATCGAAAATCACCATTCTTCCTGGTGCAGCTGGGCCCTGAGAGCAAAATTGGTGGACTTAGGAAATACACTATCCTGAACAATCAAATTGTCACATGGGACAAATTGAAAAAAGGCAGAGATATAATCCAATGTGTTCGCTGCCAAAGGTTCGGGCACTCAGCAGCAAACTGCGAAATGCAGTATCGATGCGTAAGATGCGGACAGGACCACAGCGCAGAACAATGCACGTTAAGTAAAGAAAGGGTAGACGACAGATCTCTTCTAAAGTGTGCAGTTTGTAAGAGTGAGGGACACCCCGCTAATTATCGAGGCTGTCCTAAGTTCCGCGAACTACAGGAAAAAAAGGTTTCACAGCAACGAAAATTAGAACGCCCGATAGTTCAAGGCCGACCAGCACTAAATGTAACACCCCAGTTCTCGTATGCTCAAGTAACAGCTGGTAGGAGAAACACGCCACAACCCACCCCACGGGTACCGCCGCAACATACTGTGCCACCAGAAACAGTAACACTAGCAGATATGCTCACAACCTTGCTCGCTATACAGACGCAGATGACACAAATGCAAAAACAAATAAAGGACCAGGACACTAGACTAGACTGGGTCTATTCGCAGTTGCCTAGCCAGCCGTCAATATAAACCCCCGAACAGAAAGCACAATTAAGGCTTTAGTCGTGAATGTAAATTCACTTATCAGAATCGAGAGAAGAGCCGCTCTCTTTAAACTGTTGCAAGACGAAAGTCCTGACGTGCTTCTGGCTAGCGAAACTAAGCTGAATCAGAGGCATAAACTATGTCACACAAACTACGACATTATACGAAGAGACCGACCCAACTCCACACAAGGAGGAGGGGTGGCAATCTTTGTTAAAAAACAACTTCAACATAAGGTAATATATAGTGGTGAGATGCGCAGATTTCAGGTGCTTGAAGCGTGCATTATCCACATACCCCTCCGACAAGGTAGGGGGATGTATGTGATATCTGCCTGCGCACCAGAAGCACATCAACAAAATCTATTTATAGTGGAGCTAGAGACTCTTTTCCAATGCTTACAATTTTACTCGGAAGGGAACTATTACATCGTAGGTGGCGATTTGAATGCTAAACACCCAAATTGGGGAAACATCCAACACGAGAGGAAATCAACTAGCTAGTTGGCTAGATCAACATCACATTGAATATGAGGCTGACCTGCTAGCTACAGAATACCCTTCTTTCCCCAGAGGGGGATCGTTCCTCGATATTATGCTTATTGACACACGACTTAAACATGCACATACTAACAGACAAAATATAAACTGCCTACGCACAATTGAATATGACAGCGATCATTGTGCATTATCGATCGTGATAAAAACACCAAGCGAAGTTGTGGAACTCGGTGAATGTATGATACCGCAACCCTATAACTATGGGGGTATGCGATGGACACGTTTCACGAGAACCTTAACAAGAGAAATTCGCTTAAAAGATATTAACCCTCCTACCAACAGAAACATACCCAACGATGACATCGCCAAATACATACAAAAAATGGACGAAACCATAAAACAAACTATGGACAAAACAATACCAAAAACCACACCTACGGACAACATGAACATGTACCGAAACGCCACAATCAACGCACTCCACAGAAAAAAAGTAGACTTCTGTCTCAACTAAAAGACGATTTATTGATAGGCATGACCAGGAGATAATATCACTGAAGTCCAGATTAAAAAATCTCCAACAGCTGATAAAAGCTAACTATAGGCTATCAGCAAATTTGTATTGGAACAACAAAGTTCGGGCGGTAAAATCCAACAACCCTAGTATGTTCCCGCAAATTAATAAAATATTTAGACGTAGTAATGAAAACGAGATTCAGTGTCTCCAAATACCACGAACTGACGAAAACCAACGAATGCTGGCAAATATAAGCATAGACACAATCAACGCCATTCTAAATGATGAACTTTTTGTGTTTGAAGATCCTTTTGAAAAAGTGAATGTTGTAGGGGCCGTCTTTCAAGAACTGTACAGGGCAAATGAAGTAATTCGCCGCAACCATGAGTTGGAGGATAAAGTTCTACTGAATTATCGTCATCTTCGAAATGACATTTCACAGTGGCGATCAGAAAATGGTTTTATCGAATTCAGTAATGAAAATACGGCAAACGCCGAGATCACTGTCGAAAGCGCTAACAGCCTTTTGATCACTAGTGAAGACATCCATGGCGTCTTTGCATCATTAAGAAACAAAAAATCAGTTGGAATCGATGGAATACCCAATATCGTACTAAAACATCTTCCTCCAATCGCAATGGACATATATGCAGTCTTGTTTAACAACGCTCTGAACAACGCACACTATCCAGTACGTTGGAAAACGGCCATCATTCAACCGTTACCAAAAAGAGGGAAAGACAGAACAAACCCAAAAAATCTGCGATCGATCAGTTTGTTACCGAGTATCAGTAAAGTATTCGAAAAGGTTCTAAACAAGGCTCTACTTAAATGGGTTGACAATAATATTATTCCAAATAACCAGTTTGGTTTTAAAGCTGGTCATGAAACCACACATGCCGCAGCTAAACTGGTTTCAGACATTCAGTGGAATAAAAATTTGAAACAGTGCACAGGTGCCTGTTTGATTGACTTGGAGAGGGCCTTCGACACCGTTTGTCTAGAAGGGTTATATAGGCTGGATCATACATTTTTGCAAATGCCTAGTCTCATTTTTGACGACGAATTTCCTTTTATTCAACATGTCGTATAGTATATACAGTAGTGGTTTATGAATGCCTAGTCTCATTAGCTTGTAGTATAGGGTGGGCCATACATTTTTGTAAATGGCAACACTTGATTTCTTAAAAACCGTTAGAGGGTGGGGCGCGCGAGTAGTTGGAATTATTTATACGTTTATTACGCCCCGCCACTCGCGCGCCCCTCTCCCTAACGGTTTTTAAGAAATCAAGTGTTGCCATTTGCAAAAATGTATGGCCCACCATATACTACAAGCTAATGAGACTAGGCATTCATAAACCACTACTGTATATACTATACGACATGTTGAATAAAAGGAAATTCGTCGTCAAAAGTGGCAATGTGACCTCCAACATTACTTACAATATAGAAAACGGTCTGCAACAGGGAGCGGTGTTATCTCCGATCCTTTTTAATATTTACACTAGCGACTTCATAGAGTCTCTTCATCAGGCTATTGCGTATGCATCTGATAATATATAGAACAGCACCAAAAATTGAAATCATTAACGGATTATTACAAGGGGATTTCAATGATGTTCAGCGATACTGCGACAACTGGAAACTCAAAATCAATATCCAGAAGTGTGAAACCATCGTCTTTAGAACACCGCTGGCTGAAGCTACCAGAGACCCCAGGAAAAACTGGCGAAAGCTAGCTATTATGGGACCACACCAACAAACACTGGAAACCAAAACTGTAGTCAAATACTTAGGCATCTGGTTGGATCAGTATCTATATTTTAACAAACATGTGGAAGCTGCCCTGGCCAGGGCAAAGATAGCTTACGCTATGACAAGAAGACTGTTTCTTAGTAGTCAACTTGACAGCAGAGTTAAAGTTATATGCTACATGGTTCTCATCAGACCGATGATCATATATGGATGCCCAGTGTGGTTTAATGTGGGACCTAGCTTAATGGAAAAGATTCGGATTTTTGAGAGGCAATGCCTCAGGACGTGTCTTAACTTACATCGGACTCCTGAATCCGATCACAAAAAATACTATCCCAAGGCAGCGTTGTACAGTGGGGCCAATATAAACAGAGTGGATAACTTTATGATCAAGCTGATCCGAGGGCATATTGCGAGATCAATGAGCTCACAGAACGATTTGATTTTTGGTGCATATTACCCAAACAATATGTATTATGGGGGTACGTCGCAATGGCTTTATTCCACCAGAAGCATTCCTTAGTCTTGACATGAACGGCCTCATACAAAATGAATCCGCTATACTGTTGAATTATCACGTGCGTCGGTCGGGTATAGTTAAACGAATATGTTATAATCGAGAGGTTGCGCACACTAATGAAGAGAGCCTGCAGTTCAGTACGGCAGTAGCACAGAAAGACCGAAAAGACACGAATAAGCAACACCAGAGATTTTGGTGGTTGAGTGGCAATTAAAAACCTGTTTCCTTATACAACTAAAGCAATAATGATAATAATAATTAAAAAAAAAAAAAAAAAAAAACCCGACAAACAACGGAAAGCTTACATAGATTTAGCATTTCGAAAATTTAGTTTTGATGTTAGGTTTAGAAGAGAGTTAAGTTAACAAAAAAAAAAAAAAAAATCTATAGATAGTTTAGTATTTAAGTTAGATATAAGGTAAAAACAATAACAAAAACAAAGTTTTTTTCTTTTCTTCATTTTCTTTGTATCCAATTAAGTTCCCTAAAAATTCTTGTAAACAAAATAACTATAATGTCGAAAGACAAATTTTCATGCTTTAAGCGTATGCATGTAACTTAGAGAGGCCGCAAGGGAAATAAGTTAAGAAATAAGATAACATAAGCTAGAATTTAATCATTTTTGTCTAGCAAGTAAGTGTTGATGTCCGGCGCCGTGCTTTCTCGGCTGAGGGAAGAGCGGGGACCTTTTATTATTATTGTCTGCTCACAAATTGATTTTATTTCATTAAATTAGGGATAATTCAAAGTATTTATTTTTACAAAATTTATTTTATTTATTTTCTTCTTCTTTGTGTTACTCTTTAAACTGAACTGAACTAATTACTTGGGCTCCTCGATAGTATAGTGGTTAGTATACCCGCCTGTCACCCGGGAGACCGGGGTTCGATTCCCCGTCGGCGAGCCCCTGGCACAAGACTAATGACCTTGCCCAGACAAAATAAATCATTATGGAAAATTTAACAAGCCTCAGGACTTGGTAAATAAGGCCAAGACCGGTTCCCGGTTGTAGTGCCGATGATGATGATGAACTAATTACTTAACTCAATTGCTACTTGATTTGAACTAAACTTCTACTTGATAACTTAACACTTAAAACTTTCTAACTCAACTTTTTAATCTCAACTAGTACTTAACTTTACTGTTTCTGATACTCAACTCATTTTACAAATGAATTTTTTCTCTACTTATAGAACATTGTGTTCTAATTTAATGGATATTATAACATGAACAAAACAACTTTTAACAAAGTCTCTGTGACTTTTAACTTGAATAAAATTTGGACGAAAATCAAAGTTACTATGTTTTGAATGAATAAAAAGGTGCAGGTTATTAAATGTGCTGTAACTGGCAATATTGTGAATGTTTATGAATGGTATGTATTAAGTGAGAATGTAATATATCTTAAAGGAAGTTTTTAAGGATGTGTAAGGAGATTCAGTGTTAAATTTAATAAAGGGTAGTATTCTGGAATACAACATCCCACCCTTCTTCGAGAAAGAAAATTATCCTTGAAGAGAATAATTTTCTAGTAACTATATATTAGATTAAGATTAATTAAACTTGGATTTTCGTTCAATTACATTACAATGGTTTTCAAACTTAATCTTTATCAAAGGTTACAATAATCAATAAGTTCTTAATACTAGAAAAATAGTCTATTTACATTATATATTAACTAAATTTTTACAATAATCAATAAGTTCTTAACACTAGAAAAATAGTCAAAATAGTCTATTTACATTCGATATTAACTAACTAAATTTAAATATTTCTCCTTGGAACCTTTTCTTTTCTTATCCAAAAATTATTATTACTTATTATATTAATT